>CM050164.1:450702268-450952268 GCA_027410445.1 Discoglossus pictus | reverse complement strand
GTGTCGCTTCCCTCTCCTTATGGAGATACTAGCTGGCAGGGCAAAAAATGTAACTCCCAGGTCATGCTCATGCTGCTCCCAGGCTTGCAATGAGGGCCAAAAGCGCTCATCCTGAGGCTTGCAAGGTAGAGGGCTGAGAGGCTCCGAATGGCTTCCGAGTTATGAGCTTAAAAAATAAATGCGGGTCATTTTTTTAAGCCAGTAACTCGGATTTAACCACCAACATTTTTTTTTAAGCCTGTGACTCGGAAGCCATTGAGAGGCCGCAAAAGATGCTAATTGAATAGCAAATTAGCTTGCAACCTTACTTATAGGCTCAATGCCTCCCCCTGAGAAATGAGAGACAGAGGGAGAGAGGGCCAAAGAGACATGGGAGGGAGAGGGGGGAAGATACACAGGGGAGCGAAAGGGTGGAAGGAGACACAGGAGTGAGAGAGATTATCTGTAAGTCTGCAATGAGAGGCAAAGCCGCTCATTGCAAGGCCCGCGATGAGCGCCAAAGGAGCTCATCGCGAGGCCCACAAGTTAGAGGGGGGAGAGCCTCGCATTGTGTGGAACACAGCAGCATTGCGATTCGTCAAATTTTTATGCCGTCATTTTTGACGGGCAAGTCGCTAGTAATATATATTAATATTAAAATGCAAAACCTGGTAGATCTCTAATTTATTTGCTACAACTAATACATTTTTCTGTTCTTAATAAAACACATTGGTATGTACTGAAGAATGTCCTGCAGAGGAAACGCATAATGTCCTGCAGAGGAAGCGCATAATGTCCTGCAGAGGAAGCGCAAAAGAGAAATGTGTGACAATACACAAATTTAGTTTGATACCTAGTTAAGATCGATTTTTTTAATGATTCACTATTCAATACCACATGTCTTCATTAAAATGCATCTGTGGCTCAAAAGTTACTTCTTGCTTTAATAATTCATGTTAAGATAAAGCACTTTGATATTTCTGTTCGGCTTGTTAGAAACTCAGTGAAACTTTTACAGAGATTTGTAGCCTCATTGAATTAGCCCTCGTAGTTCCCTCGGTCCTCGCAAAATACAGTTTTTTGCTTTTTGCAAGGACTGATTCCTCAATATGACCCTCGCAGCATCGTTTGCAAGATGACACCGAAAAACAGCCAAGAATAGGCTCCGAGAGAGCTACGTATTAACACGCAGCCATAAATCTATGAGGGAAACCTCTCATCTCGGAGGAATCCCTACAGGCACAAAAAAGTGCCAGCAAGGGATCCTAAAGCCTATACGTGCTGCCTCGGAGCAACCCGACACAGCCGTCTGATGCTCCCCCTGCTCCCTAAACACATCCCCAAGCTGCAGGGGTCCCTATAGAGAGACCCCTATAGCCTCCCCACATTAACCCCTTGTAGCGGGGGTCCCTGATCGGCATTGATCAGGCCCCTGCTGCATTTAAATATTTTAAATTTCCCGCCGCTGTCCCTTAAAGGGCCCCCGGCACACTATTAACCAATCCCGGCCGCAGGGGTACTGCAAGTACCCCCCGCGGCACCTAACATTAACCCCCTCAATGCAGGAGGTCCCCATCGGGACCCCCAAAGTCCCCCAATTTTAACCCCTTGCTGCAGGGTCCCATAGGAACCCCCCCAGCCCCGCACATTAACCTCTTGCAGCAGGGGTCCCCAATCAGCATAGATCAGGCCCTGCTGCATTAAAGGGCCCGCGGCACACCATTAGCCAATCCCATACGCGGCACCTAAAATTAACCCTCCTCTATGCTGGGGGTCCCCATCAAGCCTCCAAAGTGTACCCACATTAACCGCTTGCTGCAGGGGTCCATAGGAACGCCTGCCGCCCCCCACATTAACCCCTTGCAGGGGGGTCCCCGATCGCCACCGATCGTGACCCCACTGCATTTAAAAATTAAAGTGTCCTGCCTCGCGGGTCCTTAAAGTACTGTTAAGGTCCTGAAAGGACCCGCGCTAAAAAACTATAAGTACCCCCCCCAGGCACCTAAAATAAACCCCATCACTCATGGGGCTCTAAACAAGGGCCCAGCCGAGACAGAAGGGGAAAAGGCCGGGGACATCAGGGACAGATACGTTTTCAATTTCTAATGTTTATTGTTTATTTATTTTTTGTGTTTTATGTGTTATACTAATGGTATGTATCTTTTTTTACAGGGCCGAACCGGAGAACAGAAGGAGATGGACGGGGACATGCTGGAAAGGTAAGTTTAATACTGTATTTGTACTATTTATTTATTATATGTAATGTTTTATTTTTTACTAATCTGATGTTTCTTTTTTTCCTGGGGGTGCGATCAGAAGGGACATCTGCAAAGGTGACTGGTTTTATTTATTCTATTTTAGCTTAGACTTAGGGGGTAATGTATAGCTAGGGGGTGATGTTTAGATAGGAGGTTAAGAGTATAGATATGGGGTTAGGTATAGATAGTGGGTTATGTCTAGATAGGGGGAAATTATTGTAGTTAGGTATATATTTATAATGTATTTATTACTGTATTGTTATGGATATTTGTGTATGCCTTTTTCTTTGCAGGTGTGTAATTATTTTTTATTTTATGTAGTGGTGGGGGGGTTGTGATTTTTTTTATATTTTTTTGTAGTGAGGGGGGTTTGCAATGTCCTTTTTTTGAGTACCTTAGGTACTGGAGTACCCTCATGGCACTTTTGGGGTTAATAATAGGCTTCTAATTGTCCTATGAGGGTCTTCGTAGACCCTCATGGGACTGATTGGGTTAAATAGAGACTTACGAGGGTAATTGATTCCCATGAGTTATAGGGTTAATTAAGGGCTTATGGGAGTCTGTATTGATCCCCGTGAGTTATAGGGTTAATTCAAGTGCTCATAGGGCTCTGTATTGATCCCCGTGAGTTATAGGGTTAATTCAAGTGCTCATAGGGCTCTGTATAGAGCCCCATGAGTTATAGGGTTAATTTAAGTGCTCATGGGGCTCTGTATAGAGCGCCATCAGTTATAGCGTTACTTAGCGTGGGTCCTTTCAGGACCTTTACAGTCTTTTAACGACCCACGAGGCGGGAATTTTGAATTTTTAAATGCAGCCGGGTCATGATCAGTGCCGATCGGGGACCCAGCTGCAAGGGGTTAATGTGGGGGGCTGCGGGGGTCGCTATGGACCACTGCAGCAAGTGGTTAATGTGGGTACACTTTGGGGGTCCTGATGGGGACCTCCAGCATAAAGGGGCAGGGCTTGTTTGTAGGACCGTTCAGGACCCCCGCAGCAATTGATGAGGTGGGGGAGCCTGCGAGATCCTTTCACAGGCTGTCACTCCTCATACACTGTTTCTCTTTGCTGACACGGACGGCCATGCTGCGTAGCTGACACGTTGCTCGCAGCAGGGCTAATTTAATAGCGTTGTATTAGTATTTTCTGAATTTGAAGCACGTAGGGCTTAAGTACAACCCTCGTATCTACGAGGCTAGAATTTAATAGGGCTGTTGATCTGTGATCAGCGAGCCTATCCAAAGAAACAAGACCTTCAAGCAATTTAGATAACTATCTAAAGACACTAAAAATGTATCTAGAAACAAGAAAATATTTAAATATACAAAACCACTGGAATCATTATTCTAAGGGAGTTTAACACGTATAACAAGTTTTGATAAATAGAAATTTATGTTATTAATCATAATTTAAAATAAAATGCTAGTATTTTTGTGATTTTTAATTTTAAACATTTTGATGTATACTCATGGGGCCTCATTCTATTAACGGCCGTAGGAGATGCGGGCCGCAAGGACCGGCCGCAGGCTATTTGCCTATTCTATTCCCTTGCGGCCGAGGGCTCCGGCAGGCTTGCGGTCGGCGCTCTGTTATCCCTTGCGGCTGCACGCGCAGCAGGAAAGCCTTTGATCTTACATGGCCGCAAGAGTTTCGGCCGCAAGAAAGCCCCGGTTGCTATTCAATTGCTATGTAAACCCTCTCGTCATAACCTTAATTATCTAAAACCGAGCCACAGCTTACTTGCACCAAAAAGGTCCCGCTAGCATCCAATTAAGCACATAATAAAGCCATCCTGCACTTTGATGAGACGATAAAGTGATTGGAGGTGTTAGCATTCATAGCACAACATTCCCCTACACTCAAATGTGAAAATCATTTTTAGTTAAATTCATGTCAAATGTCCGTGGACAAAGTCCCGAGGGCTTGGAGCACCTCAGACCCGCAAAGGCTGCGGATTAGCCTCCGTCAAGTCCGTAAATGGGCTTACTTACAAGTCGTAGCATAGAAAAGCCATCCTGTACTTGTATTAAAAGTGAAAGTGATGTTTGGTTTTAGAATTAATAGCTCAACATTCCCCTACTCTCAAATCCGCAAATAAAGATATTTAACTTCATGTTCAATCTTCATGTTTTATCTATCATGCAAGCCCGCACAGGTTTGAATAACGAGCTACGGGCTTGATCATTGAAGTCTGTGGGACTTGAACGGATTTTAAAATCAAAGTACTATTTGGCGATGTGCCAGCTTGAGAATGTTTTGCTATTAATCCTCATGCCCCCCCATTATGTTCCCCATCATTTACAGTGCTTTGCAGTGCTGGATTGAATATATATTGGCTTCTACAATGCTTTGTTTGCGGCCCTCCACCTCCGAACCCGTACGGGTTTTAACAAGGACGAGCCCGCGGGACTTCGGGACGGAAAGTAAACCGTAAATGATATATCAGATTTGGGCGATGTGCAAGCTTGAGAGGGTGTTGCTATTAATCCTCATGTCCCCCATTATGATGCCTAGCATTTACGGAGCTTTACAGTGCCATCTTGAATTTATATTTGCATTTACAGTTTTCTGACTTTGCTGCCGGAAAACAAGATTTACGGGCGCAGGAAAAACGCTTGCGGACGTTTGCATGATGTGCGGCCGGCCGTAAGGGGTATATCCTTGTGGCGCCGTCCATTTGAATAGCAAGGTAGCAGTAGCTCTACACGGGGCCGGAAGATAGCCGCAAGGAATCGCAGCTTTGCAGCCATTTTACGGCCGTTAATAGAATGAGGCCCTATGACATTAGCAAATTAATCTCAAAAAGTATGTTCTGAGGGTATCTACATTGGCTGGACTGCTGGAATAGAAAATAGATTATGTTGGAGAAAAGTGAGCTATATAAAGTTTTAAAAAAGCCGACACACATAGATATCAAAATTATTTTTGACCAATGAAGCTGTATCTGCCAGAAAATCTTTCAGCTACTCTAAGATGTTATGAGATTTATTGATTAGGACATTCACTGGATCTACTTGTACAGACCCAGAAGACCATTGTAGTAGAGGGTTCAATCACACAAAGACTCTTTGGCGCCTATTCAATTGCAACAGTTACAGAGCGATTCAACTGATCAAGCCCGCAGCTACCTGGCCGAAGGCCTAAACCATAAACCATGCACCCGTAAGTAACATTTCAGAGCATGATCATGATCAATTGAGCAAGGCCGTAACTACCAATTTAGAAATAGTAAATGAGACTGTCATCATGACGTCAGTAAAACATGGAGGTTAAACGTCAATCAAGTGTTTAGAAGTCTGATATGCGATCACACTCGCAATCCAGCAATGTACAAAAAACCAAAAATTTATGAAGAAAATGTTCTAGTCAGTGGGGGTGGCCTTATATGTATTAACTCCTTGATTCCTGAGATTTATATAGCACGTAAATTAAAAGTTAAAAATATTTTTTTTATTGCAGATTTGCGAGCTTGAGACTGTGTGCAATTAATTCTAATGCCTTTCATCGCTTTCCCCGTCTTTTAAAGTGCAGTATTGATTTTTTTATTTGCATTTACAGTGCTTCAATCAGGTGTTTAACCCCCTTGCAGGTCCCATCTGGTACTCGTAGGATTTTGTTCTACATTTGCCATTTACGGGTGTGAAAATATTTGCAGGCTTGAGGAATTGTAGCAATTGAATAGCGATTTGTCATTGTAACATTTACGGACTTGAAAGCTCAAAGGCTTTGATAGGTTTGAGTTACGATTTTGACAACCGCAGGGATTTTCAGCCTGTAACCCGCAGATTGTTTGCGGGTAGCTAAAAGACGCTAATTGAATAGCAAATTAGTTTATGTGCTACATTTCGGGCTCCAGTAACTTACAATTGCTCAGTTGAATAGGGGCCTTTGAGTGATATCATAAACTGCAGTGCACCATAAAAAGACATCTTATTGGTCCAGGGCGCCAATCAAATTCTCCTGGCAAACCTAGGTGAATAATCCAATTATTAAGGAAAAAAAGCTCTTTTGAAAATAATTTTGGGGGCTACCAAGCAGGGCACAATACAGTATTTGATAGTTTTACCAAATGTGCTTATACTCATAAATATGAATTCCACACAACAATTAGAAGTATAGGGACAGTGTTTAAGAACTCTTTGAGGACCCCTCTATTCCTATATTATACTATAGGGTACAAAACTCTCCCATTCTGAAAGCCCGGCTTCCACCTGGACCTAGCAACAAGGTATTATTACAGGACATTACCCCCAGAGTCATCACCTTCCCTCTTATTGATATTTAATATTATTTTAAATGTCTTATTAAATGTGTTATATTTTTACAGATAGATTTATTTTCACGCTAATTTGTTTTTTTCTGTACACCCCCGTTTTTATTGCCCCTACAATATATGTAAATTGTGTGGTGCAGCGCCCTGACATACCCTAATCAGAGTCAGGCAGAGGGATGTCCTGTCTTTGCTCCAAAAGCAGTTTGTACAGTGATTACAAAAACATGTTAAACCCTTACAAAACTATTTTTTCATTCAACAACCAAAGCTATAAAATGCTAGTTTGCAAATGTGTTACTTCAGTGTCACCTTAATTATATGTGAATTGCCTTTTGTAATTTAAGCAAAAGTTGTTGATATAATAGAAATGTAAATGTATTTATTTGTACCAATATTTTTTTCTAAGTATTTAATATTATCTTAGGGTAAGAAGCATTTTATATACATCTTTGCCAATCCGAACTGTGCCTAATGTGTAAAATCTAATTAGCATCTTTTCACAGCTTCTAAACAATATTTGCTAATAGTGTTGTTGGCGTTATACATTGTGCATCAATTAGTAACATGAATTATCGAGTTTGCATTTCACAACATTAAGTGATATGATATGTTTGAGAAGAGATCTTCTAATTAACATATCAATATGCTGTAAATTAAGTAGGCAATTTGTTTGATTTATTTATTGAATTTGATAAAGATATAGATACACAAAGCTTGTTTAAATATAAATGTGTAGGTCTGTGTAAAATCATTGTTAAAATGTAATTAGTTTTATTATATTATGTTGAAAAAAATATTAATAATGTTAAAGTATTAATGCAAGGTTTAGATTCTATTTTATTGTGACACAAAGGTTTGTGGTTGAATAAGTACTCACCCCCCAAAATCACATAGAACTACATTTGGCTGAGATAACAGCTGTGAGTAATTGAGTCTGAACATTTGGATCCTGCACATCTGGATAGTGCATTTTTTGTTGATGCTTTTCAGCAAAATTGCTTAAGCTCTATCCAGTTAGGCAGATTGCATTAGTATTAAAATGAATTGTGTTAAATGTTAGTGGCTTGGATGAAGTGTTACTGGCTTTCGTTAAGTGTTACTGCTTAGTGCTCATTTTTACGTCCTTCGGGGTAATTTTCCGTCATTCAAGCTAGAGTTCCGTCCTTTGGCCTCACTTTTGGGCGTGTTGCGTTTTTTCGGCAGCCATTTATTTCCTCGCCATTCACAGGCTTCCTGGCTCTCCCACTGTGGTTTATGTGAGTGTGTAAGTGAATTTATGGCATATTTGTTTGTTTTTTTAGGTCTTTCTAGTTCCGTGGTTCGGCCGTTAAAGTCGGATTTTTGCGAGGCGCACAGTGTATGTACGGGTTTCGGGCCCTAAGTACTACGGGTCGTAAGTCCTGACTCGCTTTGTGAGGCTCACAGTGCAGTGAGCGCCTCCTGTGCTCATTGCAGCCTAAGTCCCGCATGGCTCAACTGCTCGACTCGCTTCTCGAGTCTCGCAGTGCAATGAGCGTCTTTGGCGCACAATGCAGCCTGTCCCGGGTGTTGCAGGCATCAATGACTCGCCTCACTTTGAGAGGCTCGCAAAGCGGGACCAACGACCCGTATATCCACAACTATTATATGTGATAAGATTTGATGTAATTCTACTAATGTTTTTAAACGTAACTAATATTTTAACAACAATATCTATTAAATCTATATTATATTTAATACTAATTAGATCAATAAACTTTTTAAGTTTATTTAAAACTGTTATGAAAATGAATAACTGTTTAAAAATGCAGTAATTAAATTGTATTCATTAATATATTTTGATATAAAAACTTTGTGACATTTATATTTATAGCTTCAATAAATAAAGATTTGTTTATGGAGGCTTAATATTATGATATGACATAAAAAAGGCTATAAAAACCCCATGTTTTCAAACCCTTCCCACTCTGTTCCCGCTTTTTCACCTTACTGAACCTCCCTGGCTGGACCCGGATCTACCCAACCTCAAAGTAAGTTTGCCCAACACTACACTACCCAAGCCCACAAGTCTTAATAAACTCAGGGCCCCCACTATAACTAGCCACCACTAACTAAACTATAGATTCAGGCCAGTCACCTACTAGGGAGGTTACAATCCCACTGTAGGCCCTGCCACCCTCATAACCCAGTACCCACACACCCACCTACTTACCTACCCAGGCCTGCAGTGCCTGTGGAACCCCCAAGCAGGCCCACGGGCCTGAGGCACCCACCAAGCAGTCACCCACCCACCTAACTACCTACAGAGGCCCCTCCATGCAGGCCTGCAGGGCCTGGGAACCTCACCAATCATGCCCCTGGGGCCTGGGAACCACCCCAATCAGGCCTGCGGGATTATTAATATATTATTTGTCTTCTATATATATGTACTTTATATATATATATATATATATATATATATATATATGAATAATCAGACTATTGCAGTATATAGTGATACCTTTTTTATTGGACAAACATATTCATAGGTTTCGTGACGAGCTTTTGAGAGCGTTCCTCCCTTTGTCGAGTCAGAGTCAATACTAATTATAGATTCACAAATGCATCAAAAAATTCCAGGATTAACATATACTGTTCTGTTCAGCCAGCTGTGCAAGTGTGTGCGGGTGCCCACCAAAGCAAAGTAAATTGGGGTCATAAATAGTTTCACATATAAGGAACCATAGAGCTGTAACCAAATTCAAGAAAAAGGCAGAGAACAAAAAAATAAAAAAAAATAAACACACATATGTATTTACAATCATGAATGTTGGAGGTTACAAGAAATTTTGGTAATGAGATAAAAATTCCATGTCTACATTAAGTTAAAGAGCATAATCATTTTAATTTCAAACGTCTTTCTTTCGTTAGTGTTTTTAAAAAAAACCTTTCAGTATTTTGATTTTGAGATTTTTCATGGAGTGGTTATTCTGGGTGAAATGGTGTCCGACTGGAGTACAGTAATTGTCCTCATTGTGCTTATTGATGGAATGTCTGTGTAGATTCATCCTCATATGTAATTTCTGACCGGTTTCTCCAATGTAGCAACCTCTCTCACATGCAGTACAATGTATCATGGCCTATATTGTTCCGCTTGGTATTTTAAGTTTTTTTTAGGTACGGTTTGGGCCTATATAGTCCTGATTAGTATAATGTGGGTTTTTAAAGTCCGGTTGGGGCCTATATAGTCCCGCTTGGTATTTGAAGTTTTTTTTAGGTACGATTTGGGCCTATATAGTCCTGCTTGGTGTAATGTGGGTTTTTAAGGTCCAGTTGTGGCCTATATAGTGCTGCTTGGTATTTTAAGGTTTTGTAGGTATGGTTTGGGCCTATATTGTCTTACCAGGTGTAATGTGGGTTATTAAGGTATGGTTGGCACCTAGATAGTCGTGCTTGGTTTCATAAGTGTTTTTAAGTACGGTTGGGGTCTTGCACTCTCTGAATTGTTTGCTTGTGTTATATCAGGCCCAGGTTCAAACACTCTGCGGCTGTAGACTATTTTGGACTACTACACTTGAAAACACCCCGAGAAGGAGAGTCAACTGTTCATGAGTGAGATTGCATTCATACAGAAGAGAAATGTTATTTTTTGCCTGAATCCCAAGTTTCTAACATTTTTAAACAGTATTAAAAAATCAGTAGGTGGAGTCTATTTCAATAGGCGGGGCAAGTATAAGGTCATTGGGTGGGGCATAAGGTCAATACAACATCAGGGGGAGGAGTTTCGAATGGGCGGAGTCTGTGTAAGGGGAGGGACCAAGCCTTGCTCTGGTGCCCCTCCAACTTCAAAGTTCACCAGCCGCCACTGGTTGTGGATTACCCTGGATTTTTTATAATAAAACTGGCTTAATACTAACATATCATATTTTATAATTACACATATGCTGATATCGGACTGTTAAGTGTCAAATAATGTTGAAATGTTATCAATTTGTAGTGCTTGTTGGGCTATACTGACCCTTTAAATGCTTCTGGGGGAATTCGGCAAGGGTTTGAAATACACTTGCGAATGGTCTTTGGTACTCGTAAATCTTTCTTCTGCTTTCTGCATTTACATCAGTGCCCTGATTTGTGAGTGATCCGTAAAATCTTATTAGCATAGGGTTTGGGTGTCAGAGTGTCAGGAAATAACTCGTAATTTAATGTCAGTGCAAGAATCAGTGGAGAAAGTTGCATTGCTTTGCGGCTTTGTTGTTAAGTTCACTTGAAGCATTGACCCTTAGGAGTTATCTCGCAATGTTTTAGGGATGGGTGATTAACATAGCTAGGTAGAATTTTTTGTGCCACTACGGTACTCGCTATTGTTTTTGCAGGGATTAGCATAGGACACTATGTTGGTGCGTTACAAATAAAGGATAATAATAATAGCATGAAAAACTGGCTATACATCGTGCTATCCATTTTTTTCTACAGTATCTCATCCTTGGTAAATTTCATGTTGTTGCAGCTCATGATTAAACATGTACTAATCAGGATTGCAGTCAGTCTGTTTAGTGGCCAAAATAAAGGACCCCAATGCCTGTTAGACCCATCTTGCACCTTTATCAGGCACTCTGAAACACACAACATTAGCAGCAAAAAAATCCTTGAAGAGACACTACTACTACTACAATATATAGCCAGATTTTCATGCTCTTTAAAATTAAATACATGTCCTGTTGCGGTGACAGTGTCCCTTTAAACAGACTCAGCATGCTCCATGTGTCAACACTAAATATCTTCTTTAGCTTAGGAAGTTGCACAGCATATATGGATAACAATCTTTCTGTATGCAACTACATATAACAAAAGGATTGGATTAAAGAAACCTGCATTAGTTAGAATTAATTTTATATGCTATGGGTAGTTATAACAAAAATTTCCGCACCACATTTAATACTGTTATTTGTATGTATTTACAAAGAAAGCAGAGCATGTTCTTTGGTTTCTTTGGCTCCAGTACTCATTGACATTTGTAGAATGTTTACAGTGAACAAAGGGCAGAGCAAGACCCCACACTGTTAAAAATATTAGTTATTAATAACTGATTGTATGTAACTCCTAAGAAAATCTACTTATGAAGACAAATGCCCCAGTTAACTTTAGGTTAGCTCTGTCACATTCATGTGAATCAGATGTTTCAATTATTAAACCTTCTTTGGCACTTTTGTTTGCCCTAAAATGTCTCCCCATGGTCCAAAACCTCTCCTAGGACATTAATCCCCTTTAAAAATCATACCCAAAGCCTTATAACCCATTCAAGGACCATTTCAAGTTAATTCCACAGTATTACGTTTTGGATTAAGTGTCTCTTGTAATTCCTGTTTATATAAAATGGAATCCAAGGAATCCACAGAAAACATTTGGGAAAACAAAATTAAATGACTGAATACAATTATTTTTGGAAATCATACATACAAGTGTTTATATAAATAGTCTATTGTAAATATAAGGCAATGGACATGTCTTTCTATGTTGATACATATTTTCACTTTTAATCTACATTAGCAAAGCTTGCCAAAGGATATTTTTTGTTGATATTTTTCAATTATTGTTTCCATGTTTATAGGACACACTAAGGTGGGAGGTCGTGAGAAATCACTGAAGTAATCAGATTGATTGAGCCAGATGTCCTGAAAATAGAACTTTTAGAAATCCCTTTCATTAACCTTCCATTCCTATGTTATAATATTGGGGATATACACTAAGGCCCTCATTCAATTGCGATTTTGCCAATTGAATACGGCTCTAAATAAGCACATAATATATATTTTTTAAAGAAGTTTTTAGTTAGTGAAAACCGTGCTTTTAGATAGATGCTTAATAACTAAAAACTTCTTTAAAAAATATATGTGATGTGCTTATTTAGACCCCTATTCAATTGGCAAAATTGCAATTGAATGAGGGCCTAAGGTTTTACATTTCCTGATGAAGTTAAAAACTAACATTATTAGGCTCAATTTTATGGCTTCTGTAAGATAAAGACCCATGTGAAGTTATGCAAAAGTCACTCCCAGTGCCCTACATTTCAAAAAAGCCTACAGGTAACTTCAACCACCCACCAAGACACAAAAATGTCTCAGAGAAGCCTGAATACCTAAAACCGACATTAGGAAGGCACACAAAAATGAATTACTATACCATGATGGGACTTAGGGACCCCAATGACACCTAATATTATCCCATACCATGAGGGGCCCTATTAACCTATTGATGTTGTAGTTATTGAGTGGGAATCGCAGAGGATACCCAACTCATATTGAGTAGTGGGCCATAGGTGAAGGGGTAATAAAACCACTGCATTTGTTTTTTATTATTATTTATCCCCTTCCATGGAAAGGGATTTATATAGAGATACAGGGATATTAAAGGCTGCTAGGACTTTCGTAGTGTGTTTACATTAGTGGGTACCATTCTGTAGCTTTGCTATGGAGACTGCTGAGATCTAGACTCAGACTCTTCTACAATGGGTATTTTTTACTACCACAGGTAGAGAGCTATGAGCAAACTCCCCAGGGTATAAATCAGTACATTTTACAGGATTATCTTTTTGTGGGAGCCATGGAATATCTCAGCAAATTTGCTTTTAAAACTCTGTAGCTATTAGTCAGCCTAATAGGAGTTCTTACTGGAGCCACAGAATAGAGGTCTATGTCCCTATACTTTGCTTGTCACCTAAAACATAAATTGTTATAGTATTGTATCTCATCTTTTGTTCTTTCCACTGCATGCATTAGAAAAATAAAATGTGGCAGATTGTGAAAAACACTTTATTAAAAACAATTAAACAACAAAGTCAAAAATTTGCCATTTTATTGAATGTCCAAGATGCTGACTTCAAGATGTCCAAGCCCGTCTGCTTTGTTTTAGTCTCATTCAAACTTATTCATTTTCCACGATTCCAATGAATTTGACCAGGAACTTTTTCTATGAAGAGTAATATTGTTTATAGAGAAAATAAGAGTCTTAATATCTTAATAATCCAATTGCACGCCAGGCTTAAGCTTGCATACATTGTAACTTACAGATAAATAATTTTTTCCACCACAGCATTAAATCCACTAACAATCTTACCTGCTTTCTTCCCAACTTCTCCATCAAATTTAAAAGGCACATTCACTGGATTTCCTAAGAAATATATAACTCTTATCTTAGTTGAAACTTTTGAGGATGTTGTTAAAAAACAAACAGAGCCGATAAGCATTTCATTGATAATATAATTTAGCCCTACTTCCCTTGCTGGTTCAATAAGGCTCCTATGATTATGCAGAGTTTAAATAAAGAACAAATAATTTATACTAAAAAAAGTGTTTTTTTATGGTACTGCTAGTGAAAGATGTGCTTATGTATCGATTCTGTTTCTTTGCATATGTCTTAAAAATATATTTGTGGACATTGGACTGGACCACATGCTAGAATAGTTTCTATCATAATTTTTCTCAATATTCAAAAACATTGGGTAATTTTCAGTGGGAACTCAAGGCAAAGGAACTCAATAACTTTATTTTTCACCATAGGAATATCAGTGGTTCCTGTCTATATTTGATGAACCACTTAAGTTGACGAGTATCTTGACAGACCACTAAATACTGTTGAGGGTCTTCAAGGGTCGCTTATTGATTTTCTTGCCTGCTTCTTAACAATTACACAAGTATCTAGGCACTTTTATACAATTTTACACAGTTTATCATGTTTCTTAATGAAGGTCACAGACAACTGGTGGTATATGGACTACAGTTGAGGATACTCTACAATTGATTATAATATTTTCTTTCTCCTTCTTATAAAGCCTCTATTTTGAGGATAATCCTTCAGAAAGATTGACGTATACATATATTATGAGACTTTATAGTGCTAATCTTAGTATTTTTCACCTTGTTTACTGTGACATTTTTCAATATAATATACATTTTAGTCTTACAAATTGAGGGCAACCCAAGGGTTCCAATTCTCTGCAATTTTTAATGCTTGTTATTGACTCCTATATCTACACTTCAGTGATTAAAATAAGTCATATACCCAAGCAATCCAAAAAGTTCTAGTATAAAGGAAACTTGAAACCCAAAATAAAGCTTACCTTAAGTTCACAACTCTGAGGCTATGTCTCAACACCTGAACCCTGAGTTTGTATGAAGTTTTTCAGTCATGTGACTGTGTTTATATTACATTGACTTAGCCTGATGTGATGTTTGCCATTGTGGGAACAGTAGTCAAGAAGGATTATAGGAAATAGCTCATATAAGTCAAAACATGAGGTTTTAATTGGTATAGATGTTTTATTTTTTTACCAACTACATTCCTTTAAATACGCTTTATTGGTACATTGCTCTTTTCCCATAAAAATAGTTTAAATATTGAAATATGAGTTCCTTAACCTTTTTCCCAAAATAAAGAATAATTTATATTTTTATTTAATTTAAATGACTGAGAAAATGCAAGGGATTTATTAAGAATAAATTGAAATAATATTGCTAATGTTTGGCCAACTTTTGATGTCTATACTCTGTAAAGCCTGAAAACCTAATTACATTAATTTACCATAATACATATGTTTACTCTCTTCCTTAAAACACAATTTTTTATGATATATGGTTATGACGTAAGGCTTTCAATAAATAATATTTATTTACATTGAATATGGCTCTAAGAAAATCTCACCCAGTTTGATGTCATTGTATTGTCTGCCGCCTTTTATATATTTTTATTCTTGACTAACTCCACTTACTCTTTCTTATTGTAGGGGGAACAAAGGGGTATAGAAAAAACATTAAATCACTACTATATTGTACATTATGTTTCAAACATTTGTTTTGCATTTTTATATACATTTGCAGTGCTAATGAATATTTGCTGGCATTTATCATTTACATTCATAGTCTCATTCCAAAAAAAGCTCTCGAGCAGAGAATTAAGAGTCGTCTTCTCCAGTAAAGCTGTGAAAACTCTTTGAAATACTAGATATTTGGCTTGTGGAGCTTGCACAAAATGTGTATCAGAGACCTGACAAGTAATGAGACCAAATGAGGATCCTACATCCCAAAAATTCTCAATTACATATCTGCCACCAAGACTTCAGATAGTAAGTCTTCAATGCTATTATTGTACTCCACAGATCATATCCTACAGTCTCAAGGCTTGCGTAGGTAATAGCTTGAATTCACATGTTGGCTGTTTGTCAGAATCACACTTGCTCTTCAGATTTAGACGGATCAAGTCTTCTAACTGGAACGACTTGTGTAGATTTGCAACATCCGGTACAAATATACTTTAGGAAACACAGATAAGCACTGCCTGATATGACCACAGTGACAATGATGATGACAGTTGCACCAAAAGCCGGGGATACAGTGTCCTCGAGAATGGAATGACGTCCTCCATTTGTGGCTAACAGGGGGATTTCAGTGTTGTCATCTAGATCACAAAAATAAAATATAACGTTGTTAATGAGAGGACAACCAGTTCGACTTATCACTAGGACCACCATAGTCCAATATTTACACTATTCCATTTTGAAGACCTGGACTTGATAATGGGCACCATAAAGGTAAAAACAGCCTTTAATTTATTAACAGTATTTTTTCTTGACTGTTAGATGAGTTTTAACTAAAGGGGACTTCTAGAGCTTTTACATTTCCATAATTTTTTAAAATTATTTTGACACTTCAGTTGAAAAAGCCTGATAGCTCTCTGCAAGCCTAGGCCTTTCCTATAAGTAAAAGCATTAGCATTTAGGCAGTGTCTCCCACTAAAGCAATATTCCACATCAGTTACTAAATCAGAGGCAATATCTTTTGGTCATATATTAAAAAAAGATATGTTGTATATATTGGATTAGATTTGACTACATTGCTCTACTAAGTATTTAAACGTCCACTGCAAAAGTTGTTTTTGCATAAAAAATGGCAGTATTTTCATAATTTCAATAGACGGGTCCAAGCACGTAGCAAAAATTCTCTTAAATATGATGACATTTTTTTTAACCATCTCCTTATAGAAATAAAACACAATCGTTTGAAATACTAAAACCATATTTTTTTATATGTATGACCGATAATAGATTTCTGTGTTCCCTTTAATTTAATTTTATTGACTACTTCATTGAAAACATTATTGGCAGATTATTCCACATATATATTGCATTTATCACTAATTTATACAAAACACAATAAAAAAAACAGATTGAAAAACTAAAAAAAAGTATGATCTCATAGAAACAAGGCAACCATTAATAAATGTCATAATGAATTATATATGCCATGACCTAAGGATTGAAACTAATTGAGTATTGTTCACTTTCCGTTCATTCAAAAAGAGTGATTTACTGCCTCATCTCCAGAAAGCAGAATACCATTCTTTCAATTTTCTTCCATTCTCTGGTTGGTGCCTCTTGACCTATGACCCAACGTTAACCTATTAAACTGAAAGACATGAAGTGCGATCCCATATTCACAGCAGGTGGAGGCTGGAAGACCTGTGAGAAACCATAACTATATGAAGTGCTATTTGTCTACACTTGTTCTCTTGTCTCCAGCAGCAATGACAACTTTACTGACTGGTTCCCACAACTAGTTAGTGTTATTTTAATGCTATGACATCCCAGATAATAATAAGCCTTTTCATTTTAAACTATTCATAATCATGTTATCTATCATGTACAATGGAATATGAAAGTGACACTAACGTCACCATATGCACTCTACACCATCAGATAGTGGGTGGAAAATCATGTGGAAAATATGTTTCCATTTTTAAAAATTGATCAAGTATTGTTCCCTTTTAGATTGTAAGCTTAAGAGTTTTCAATTTTGCAAGGTGCTTTGGGAAAAATGCTATGTAAATTATATTTTAAGCTCAGGGCCCTCCATACATTTGCAAAGTGTTAATATTGTTTTTTGCCTTACTACACTATAATATAGTGCAATGAAATATGTTGGAGCTTTTCAAATAAAGGTTAATAATAATATATATTACCTGGGAAGCCCCTGAAGCCTATTTGTCTCATACATCTTTTCAATTTTTTATTATAAAAAATAAATATTTCTATTTAAAAAAAATCAGAAACATACAGTTACTGCATTTCTAAAACACAGTGGCCCTCATTCAATTGCGATTTGGCCAATTAAATAGGGCTCTAAATAAGCACATAACATATATTTCTGAAAGAAGTTTTTAGTTAGTAAACATCTATCCAAAAGAAAAGTTTTGACTAACTAAAAACTTCTTTAAAAAAATTATGCTGTGTGCTTATTTAGAGCCCTATTCAATTGGCCAAATCACAATTGAATGAGGCCCAGTGTGATTTTCTCAATAAGCAACATGTCCATTCTAACAACTAACAAACACAGATGAATTCTTTATATATTAGAAAGAATGTTGTATCACTTACTGCATCCTATTCAGAACAAACATTGCATAAAGAAATTACACATACCGTATATACTCGAGTATAAGATGACCCGAGTATAAGCCGAGGCACCTATTTTACCACAAAATACTGGGTAAAATGAGTGACTCGAGTATAAGCCGAGGGTGGGAAATGTGCTGCCCCCTGTGTCCCTCTTGTGCCCTCTGTGTCCCCCTCTCTCTCCGTGTCTCTTCTCCCCTCTCCCTTCCCTGTGTCTCTTCTCCCCTCTCTCTTCCCTGTGTCTCTTCCAACCTCTCCCTTCCCTGTGTCTCTTCCCCCCTCCCTTATCACCCTCTTCAACCCCACTCATCAACCTCCCTCCTCATCCTCAACCTCCCTCCTCAACCTCCCTCCTCAACCTCCCTCCTCATCATCCCTCCTCATCCTGCCTCCTCATCCTGCCTCCTCATCCTCCCTCCTCATCCTCAACCCCCTCCTCATCCTCAATCCCCTCCTCAACCACCCTCCTCAACCCCCATCCTCAATCCCCCCATCCTCAATCCCCCTCCTCAACCCCCCCATTCTCATCCTCTCTCCTCAACCCCCCATCCTCAACCCCATCCTTAATCCCCCTCCTCAACCCCCCATGCTCATCCTCTCTCCTCAACCCCCCATCCTCAACCCCCCTCCTCAACCTCAACCCCCCTCCTCAACCCCTACTCCTCATCCTCAACCTCCCTCATAAACCCCTTCCTCAACCTCCCTCCTCAACCCCCATCCTCAACCCCCTCCTCATCCTCAACCTCCCTCCTCAACTCCCCCATCCTCAACCCCCTCCTCCACCCACCCATCCTCATCCTCAACCCCCTCCTCAGCCTCAAGCCTCCTCAGCCTCAACCCTCCTCAACCTCAACCCTCCTCATCCTCAACCCCATCCTCAACCCCCTCCTCAACCTTCCTCCTCAACCCCCCCATCCTCAACCCACCTCCTCAACCTCCCTCCTCAACCAGGTATATGCTAATGGCGCGGCGCGCATGTGACTTCACATGTGCGCAGGCGCTGGGTCAAGGAGCGGAGGCCGGAGCACAAGCAGGTAAGTGAGGGGAGAGGGGGGAGGTATTTCGGGGGGGTTTAGGTGGAGGAGCGGGGTTGAGGAGGGGGTTTAGGTTGAGGAGGGGGGAGGGAAAGAGACACGGGGGTAGAGAGACACACGGGGGGGTTAGAGGGGGCCCTTTTTTGCCTTAAAAAAAGGGCTGAAAAACTCGGCTTATACTCGAGTATATACAGTACTTGCTCGCTCACATGTGAACTTGTTATGTAGTAATTAAAAAGAAAAAAGAAAATAAATTTACCATTTATATTATAAATAAATAATGTGAGGCAGGGGAAGCATACCTAGGTCTGCAATGTCATAGCTACTCACACTTTATTACTTGGCTAAACATCTACAACCTTTCTAACAGTGGTAAAAACAACAATAGATCCAATATAAAACTCATACTGGAAATGTATAGTTTTTTCTGAATAGTACACCCTCATCAGTAAAGCTCATTATACTGTATATTTTGCCTGAGCTTAGTAAAGTTAAAAATAGCTTAAAACCCATAAAATTAAAAAACTCAGAAATCAGTTTATTTAATAGCAATTTTAAAAAGGAAAGTACCTTTTCCACCCCTTATGTGATGGTGCAGAGCCCATATGGTGAGTTCATTGTCCTTTTATTTTCAAAGAGCATGACCCACACAGCTTTCTGAATTGAGTCACAATATAACTTGTGCCCTAAAATATTTACTGTATTGAGTAATATATTGGGACTTAATAAATAAATTATAATAATAATGATTCCATAAGTGGCGCTGGGAGACTTAATTTGATTTAAACCAGAATAACCTAAACTTTAGGTTCAAGTTTCAGTTTGAGGGAAAAATATTTTAAAATGATTTGTAAACAAAGCTTCTTTCAAATATATTATGTTCTGCATTATGAAACTGTATTATTTTGTTTATAATGTGCAAATGAGGACATTAAGTTAAACGACCATTGTAGACCTAATTGCACTATATAATGTTTTGAAAAATTACAGAACCATTGTATGGAAGTTTGAGCTTTTATATATAAAAAAAAAAAAAATGTTATTCCATGAGACTTCAATTGCATCTCTGATCAAGCACTACATATATGTTTTGGAGGACATGTAGTGCTTTTAAATTGTTTTATAAAAATATGCTCAAATCTAATTATTTCGCATACTTCCTACACAGGCAGTAAGTATTTAAATAAAACCTTTCATACAGTAGTTTTTTGAACTTGATAAAATGTAAAAAAAAAAAATTTTTAAAAAGCCAAAAAAATTATATGCATTATATTATTATATACCTTTTAATATTGAATTTTCCGATGTATTTATTAGTTAGAGTCCTATTTTATTTTCTAAGATGCTTGTTTCAGGGCTTTCCTTGCAAAGTAATATAATTTCCATTAGTCCTATTGACAGCATTGGCAATTTAAACTAGAACATTTTGTCTATTAAGAAGTGTCGCTCATAAAAAGAGTATATTTAATGAAAACTACTATAAGAAAATGAAGGTGAAATATTAGAAAATTCTTATTTCAAAAATGGTAGAAGCATTCCAGTGAAATATGCATAGAACCTAAAAAAATTAGTCAAGTCTGAATTCCATCAGTTTTACCATTGTCAATTATTTTTATATCATTCACTTTGATCCAAATGTATTCCTCAAAATAAGTCAAGGTCTGGAATCCATCTTTATTTATGAATACAAATACCCATATTGTAAAATAATGGAATTCACAAGGCCACAACAAGGACATTTTCATAGAGAAGACAATTTATGTTATAAACACCATTTAATACCATTTAACACATAGCTTATTTAAATGCTTGAAATTCAGATGGTATAAATGATAAATATAATAACGATAAATATAATAACATGGAGATCTGGAACAAAGGGACTGGAATCTCTGACTTGGATCAAGGTTTTTTTATTGGCTACTCGAGCTATAGGACATGCAATAATGTTTTGGATCTAATCTCAACTGTTTCTAACTTTGTCTGAAAAAAATATTAAAAGTATTTCACCAAAATATACAGCCTTATTAAATTGCGATTCAGCAAATTTAAAAGTGCTATATTTAAGCACATAGCATATTTTTTTTACAGAAGTTTTTTAGTTAGAGAAGACCTTGCTTTTGGATGGAAGTTCATTAACTAAAAACTTCTGTAAAAAAATATGCTATGTGCTTATATAGAGCTCTTTTAAATTTGCCGAACCACAATTTAATAAGGCTAATAGTGTTTAACAATGACAATTTAAGAAGACAGAGTTGCTGAACAAATCCACAAGTTCACGATGATTTGGACCATTGCTGCTATGAAGGATAAAGGTTTATGTGGTTAAAAGGTAATGCATGTAGCAACTAATAGCTAAGATTTAAATTTCTCAGCATCAGAGAAGTACTTTGAAGTCCCTGTTGACATTAGTGAATCCAGGAGATTGTACATGTAAACACTCCTTGGATTAACCAGTCAATTATAACAAGCCAGGACCCTTTAATTGTTTCTTTATAGAGAACTATTCATAATCACTGAGAAATATCAGATTACAATCTTTTTAACCAATGTGTAAAATCAGAAGATATCTGTCAGTCTAAATAAAGAATAGGGGCTGTGTGTATAACCTGTGAAGGGTCCCTTCTTTTTGCTAGCACCATACACCAGTATCCCTCATACCCAGTAAAATACTGGCATGGTTTCGCAACTAGCCCACACTGTTGAGATCCACAAGATTAAAATAGTTGTTAGTTAATTTGTACATTTCTAGCCTTTGCTATAAATAAAACCTATTTTATTCGTTCAGGCCTTCACTAAAGAATTGCTGGTGCTAACTTCTCCTCGATACCCCAAGTTAACCCTCCTTCCAGCTTCCCAGCTCATTGTGTGATTTATTAAAGCTCCTTCTCCCTCATTTTATAACTACCTCATCCTGGATGATTATAAGTTGTAGTGATCGGGGTGCAGTAGCGTAGGAATTGGGGGGGGGGGGGGGCATTTTGTAGCGCCCCAGGTTTCATGTTGCCAGGGGGCGGCACAGAGTGGCACAACGCCACTGTCCATCTTGAAGAGGGAGACTGTGACACTAACGCAGCGCGTAAGAATGATTCGTAGAAGAATGCAGGGGCCATCTTGGCAGAGGCGTTCTTATGAGGAGGCAGGTTGGAATGGGCAACACTACTTGAGCGTGTAAGTGTGTGTCTGTGAGTGTGTGTCTGTGTGAGTGTGTGTCTGTCTCTGTGTGTGTCTGTGAGTGTTTGTGTCTGTGAATGTGTCTATCTGAGTGAGTGAGTGTTTGACTGCATGAGTGTGTGTGTGTGTCTGTGAGTGTGTGAATGTCTTTGTGATTGTGTCTGTCTCAGTGTGTGTGTCTGTGAGTGAGTGTGAGTGTGAATGTGTCTATCTGAGTGAGTGAGTGTTTGACTGCATGAGTGTGTGTGTGTGTCTGTGAGTGTGTGAATGTCTTTGTGATTGTGTCTGTCTCAGTGTGTGTGTCTGTGAGTGAGTGTGAGTGTAAGTATATGTGTGTGTCTCTGTGTGTGTATGTGAGTGTGTATTTCTCTGTGTATCTGTGAGTGTATGTCTGTGTGAGTGTGTGTCTGTGTGTGTATGTGAGTGTGTATTTCTCTGTCTGTTTGTGTCTGTGAGTGAGTGTGTATGTGTGTCTGAGTGAGTGTGTGTCTAAGTGAGTGTGTGTCTGTGAGTGATTGTAAGTCTGTGTGTGTGAGTGTAAGTCTATGTGTGTGTGTCTATGTGTGTGAGTTTTTTTCTCTGCGTGTGTGTGTGTCTGTCTCTGCGTGTGTGTGTCTGTGAGTGTCTGTGTGCAAGTCTGCGTATATGTCTGTCTCTGTGTCTGTGTGAGTGTGTATTTGTGTGAGTGTGTGTCCGTGTGAATGAGTGTGTAGGTGTGTGTATGTGAGTGTCTCTCTGTGTGTGTCTATCTATGTGTGTGTCTGTGAGTGAGTGTGTGTCTATGAGTGTAAGTCTGTGTGTGTGCGTGTAAGTCTGTGCGTGTGAGTGTATCTTTGGGTGTCATGTTGCCATGGGGCAGCACAAAGCAGAACAACAGCGCAGGCCATCTTGGAAAGGGAAACGGTGACATTAACGCAGCACGCAAGAACACTTTGCGGAAAAACATGGCGGCCATCTTGGATTGGCTAGCCCCAGGCCGCAAAAGCTTCTGCTACGCCACTGTCGGGGTGTGTTATTGGCATGCGATGGGCATGTAACCTGCATCTACTGAGAAATTCCTCCGCTACTTTCTAATACCCACAATGCTGATTTTTACTACCGGCAATGCTGACTTAGCAGTATATTTTATATGTAAATGCAATAATATAATCAATATTCATTAATTAATATACAACAAATGCTGCTAGATATAGCACTGTGTGTTATATATAAACAGGTAAATATTAATTTTATTATTTTATTTCAACATAAAATATACTGTACTACAGAATTGAAACTTGAGAAAATTAACTTAACAGAGCTCCTCCTCTGAGGAGCTCCCTGTCCGACTAATGGCTTTCTGACCATGCCCTCTCCTTATATACTAATTGTATTGCTTCTATTTGCTAAGATAAGTGTCAATCATCCAATCCATATTGATTATTTAAATTGCTTCCATCCCATTTCAGATTAGTTAAAAGACTAACCAATAAGCATGCAAGGAATGACATTTGTGCATTTCAATTTGTTATCCATCAACCAATCAGAAATGGGATGGGAGCAATTCAAATACTCTATTCTGATTGGCTAAAAAAATATTGACATATCTCAACGGAGGAGATCCATTGGTCAAGTTATTTTTTTTAGAGCTATAAGATTTTTTAAATGGAGGCCACTTCCGTGGTCCGAACAGAGGAGTCAGTAGTTTTCAAGTAAGATAGAAGTGGAACGATTTCTCCAATCAACATGAATGTATCCGCTTATCCAGGGATGAAGATTGAGGACAAGGGCATCTCAGATAATTGCTGCAGGGTTGTCCAATGGAGGGTAAGTATAATTTCCTTCCAACAAGGGCATTTTTTTTTATTTTATATGTTTTATATTTTCATTTTCATTTCAAATTTAATTTTTATATCATTTCATTGGTAATCCTTAGGGATATCCATGGTAATGGGTTAAAGTTAGCAGCCATGGAGGTCAATAGAGCAAGTTCATTTTGGGTGCCATGGTGTTTATGTGCCCTCTACTCCCAAGTGCAAGGGGTGGGGGAATGGGGAATACCTCGGGTGTTGGTGGCTCATAGGGGTTAAAGGAACTAGTGATGATTGTTAATGTTAGATAGATATTTTATTATTATGTATCACAACTGATATTGCATGGGCATGGTATTGTTTTGCCGGGCTTGTTGGTGTTATATTTTGATATATTCACAGGTTTGCTAACAAATATGGTGCCTGCACCGACCAAGCATGACCGAACCCTATGCATGCGCTACTGCGATTAGGTTGGGTAAAGGGGAGGAGAGGGGGTGGATATATAATGCTACAGTGGCTAATTGTAGAACTAATTCTAATAACAGCAATTTAGTAAATTGTACAGAGAACCAAGTAGAGTTTATGCGCAATTAGTCAGGGACTGATTTTCATATACCCACCAAATGGGGTACAGTAGAAATATTGTATTTCTTTAGAATACTGTCTAGACATGCAATTATACACACATATGTATTTTTTGCTTAATACATATAGATTACAAAATATTTATATTACTATATAATATACTGTATATTATAGTACATGCAATACTAGTCACATGTATAGTTCTCAGCAATACGGGTTGTTGCTAACGCTTGCGGGCTTGCAAAGCGAGGGCCGCAGTTGTTGTCAAGGAGCGCCGGGGGGAGATGAGCGCCATAGGCACTCATCCCCACGACCCCCTACGACTTTCGGACTGCAAATGCGGACCCTATTGCGGACCTTAACGGACAACCCGCACCCAGCGGAAAACATAAAAAAAACACAGAATACACACAAAAATAAAATAAAAACCTTACCCACAGCAAGGGGGGTAACCCAGGACTTCTGGATGTCAGCTTATACCTCGATTTCAGTCAAATTTACAAAGTTTAAACACTCGAAAATCCCCTAAGCGAGAGAAAAAATGGCCGCAGAAAAAAACGAAAATGAGGCTACACGACCCTTAAAGCCGTAAAACACCAACAAGCACATACGACTTTTACAAAAACCCGTACGACCTACAACATACACCATTAGCAAGGACGCTAAATCATCCACACCGCCTACCACATACACATTCTCCGCCATTTTACAACACTAACTTACAGAATGCAGAACTACACAGCTACACAAACGGCTTCCCCTCGCGCACGCAGCCTATTTACACTACACACTGCACACATTGCTGACACTTACACCTCAACTCAACAACACTGCAAATCTAC
The DNA here is from genome assembly GCA_027410445.1 of Discoglossus pictus. NCBI lineage: Eukaryota > Metazoa > Chordata > Amphibia > Anura > Alytidae > Discoglossus > Discoglossus pictus. Next base: position 450,926,929 of record CM050164.1, on the reverse strand, counting down.
ATTGTATGCTACAGGAACATCAAAACAGATTGTTAGCATTTCAGCATGTTCCTTGCTGCATATATTAATTACAAATAGGTAAAGTATGTTAATTTATGATTTCATTAATTAATTAATTAATTAGCATTAAAAAAAATATACAGAAAACAAAAAAATAAAACACAGTATCACATAAAAAACCTTCACCGCGCTCCTCACAAGGAGCGCCAACAGTGCTCATAGAACAAAGAATACACCAACCCAGAGGCTCGCAATGAGCGCCAAACCTTCTCAGATGAACAAAACACTTACTCTCTGTGTCAAACAGCATTACCTGCCTTACAATTTTATTGCCGTCATTTTTTGACGGGCAAGTCGCTAGTATATAATATAATTCAGTATTTATTCTAATTTAATACAATATATAACATAGAGAATTAAAACCTCCAATTGAATTTTACAAAACCACATTCTCTGGATCAAAATGTATTATAAATATCATATTTCCAAATTAAAGCTTTAAAATATAAATACTAGGCTATGAAAATTGCTTGTTTACTTGGCAATCTTAGCAATTTGCAAGAATAAATTATTTAAAAACATAATTTGATTCTTAATGCCATCTGTTACGTACACCTACTTTATTATCCCTTTTATACAAAGTCTTAAATCTATACAAGGATTTCAAAATGAGATTGTTTTGCAAAAAAATCTTTATTTGCATCATTGTGCTTAATTTCTTCCCACACCAGTCTAAGGTCATATTAAAGCAATACTTATAACACATATGTATTTAGTAATAACTGGAATAGATAAAAGGTAAAATTATTTAATAAAGTAAAAAAATATAACATTTAATGTATTGCTTATGTGGTTCTGCTAGTATCTGTATGGCGGCTGCATCCATGTTTCGGACATCACAGTGAGTAGAAATTCTTTAAATATGTCTTTATGTACAGAACATGTTAGTGTGTAATAATTAAAATAAATAAATAATAATAACAATATATTGTACAAATTATTTTCTTAGGGGAAAAGTGACATCTCATTTTCAAAAGTGAAAAAAAATGTGGACTTTTAATTATTTATGTATAAGCAAAGTAGAATTTTGAGAGTATCACATATTATAATTGTCTAACTGCGATTCGTCGTCACGCTTCAGACGAATCGCAGTTTGACAATGATAAACTGCTGCGCATTGCGCAGAGCGCGGCGCGAGCCGCGCTTGCGCGCAGCGAGAGCAGATGAAAGAGTGAGGAAGAGGGGGGGGGGGGGTAGAGGCACAGAGGGAGAGTGGGGAAGAGGGGGGGGGGGTAGAGGCACAGAGGGAGAGTGGGGGAGAGGCACAGAGGGAGAGTGGGGAAGAGGGGGGGGGAGAGGCATGGCACAGAGGGAGAGTGGGGGAGAGGCACAGAGGGAGAGTGGGGAAGAGGGGGGGGAGAGGCACGGCACAGAGGGAGAGTGGGGAAGAGGCACAGAGGGAGAGTGGGGAAGAGGCACAGAGGGAGAGTGGGGAAGAGGCACAGAGGGAGAGTGGGGAAGAGGCACAGAGGGAGAGTGGGGAAGAGGCACAGAGGGAGAGTGGGGAAGAGGCACAGAGGGAGAGTGGGGAAGAGGCACAGAGGGAGAGTGGGGAAGAGGCACAGAGGGAGAGTGGGGAAGAGGCACAGAGGGAGAGTGGGGAAGAGGCACAGAGGGAGAGTGGGGAAGAGGCACAGAGGGAGAGTGGGGAAGAGGCACAGAGGGAGAGTGGGGAAGAGACACAGAGGGAGGGGGGAGAGACACAGAGGGATAGGTGGGAAAGAGACACAGGGGAGGTAGAGGAGGGGGAAGATACACAGGGGAGGTAGAGGAGGGGGAAGATACACAGGGGAGGTAGAGGAGGGGGAAGATACACATGGGAGGGAAATGGGGGGGGGGAAAGAGGGGAACACACAGGGGGAAGGGGGAAAGAGACACAGGCCAGGGGGGAAGAGGCACAGAGGGAGAGGGGGGAAGAGGCACAGAGGGAGAGGGGGGAAGAGACACAGGGGGGAGAGATACAGAGAGAGGGGGAAAGAGGCACAGAGGGGGGGGGACAGAGGAAGGGGTGAAGAGACACAGTGGCGAGACACAGAGAGAGGCGGGGGAAGAGGCACAGAGGGAGAGGGTGGAAGACACAGAGTGGGGAGAGACACAGAGGGAGAGGGTGGAAGACACAGAGTGGGGAGAGACACAGAGGGTGAGGGGAAAGAGACAGGGAGGAAGAGGCACAGAAAGAGGAGGGGGAAGAGACACAGGGGAGAGAGTGCAGGGGGGAAGATACACAAGGGAGGGAAATGGAGACACGAGGAAGGCCGTAACAGACACAGGGGGAGGGGGAAAGAGACAATGGCCAGGGGGGAACAGACACAGGGGAGGGTTGGGGGAGACACAGGGGGGGGGGGGGGGAAGAGATGCATGGGAGGGAGAAGGGGGAAAGAGACACAGGGGAGGGGTTTAGAGACACGGGAGGGAGAGGGAGGTAAAAACACAGGGGGGCAGGAGATACAAAGGAGGTAGACGAGGTAGAAGGAGACACAAGGGAGGGAGAGGAGGGGGGAAATAAGACACGAGGGAGGAAGTAGACAGAGGGAGAGACTCGCAATGAGCTCCAAAGGGGCTCATTGCAAGGCCTGTGATGAGCGCCAAAGGCGCTCATCACAAGGCCAGTAAAGTAGAGGGGGAGAGGCTTACATTGTGTGGCAAACAGCATTGCCAGGCATTAGTTTTTATTGCCGTCATTTTTGACGGGCAAGTCGCTAGTCATATATATAGTTGTGGATCTGCGTCCCTGTTTGGAATGCTTACAGTGTTGGTAACGCACTTGTGAGCCTCGCAAAGGACTTAGGCTGCCGGACTTAGGCTGCCGGAAGGAGGGAGGAGGATGGGAAGGAGGAAGGAGGATAAAGAGGAGGATAAGGGGGAAGGAGGGAGGAGGATAAGGGGACAGGAGGAGAGGGGAAAATGAAGGGAGGGGAAAGGGAGTAGGAGGAAGATAAGGGGGGACAATGAGGAGGATAAGGGGAAAGGGGGGAGGAAGCTAAGGGGGGAGGGAGGAGGAGAAGGGGGAAGGAGGGAGGATGATAAGGGGGAAGAGGGAGAAGAAGGAGGGAGGTGAAGGGGGAAAGGGAGGAGGATAAGGGGAAAGGGAGGAGGATAAGGGGTGAAGGGAGGGGGAGGAAAATAAGGGGAAGGCGGGAAAGGGGGGAGGGGGGAAGAGGCATAGCAGAGGGAGAGAGGGAGGAAAGGAGACACAAGGGAGGGAGAGGAGGGGGGAAATGAAACACAAGGGAGGAATAGACAGGGGGAGAGACTCGCAATGAGCGCCTAAGGTGCTCACATTGGGTGGCAAACAGCATTGCCAGGCTTAAAATATTATTCCCGACATTTTTGACGGGCAATAGCTAATTTAACTATAAAAAACAAATAAAACAACAATTGTATACCCCAAAAAAGTATAGGAAGTTGATTAGTATATATATCTCTATAGAAAATGCTCTTGAATTTCATATCTAGAAATAATACTCTGTCGGCCCAAAATCCAGTTGTTATTTTTGCCGGGGTTATTCTAAAAGAGGATTAATAAATTGGCTATATGTTGTGTTGTTAATTATTTCCCAAAGTCAATCAGGTCTAGGAAATTCTATGTCGTTTGTGTATTTATATGCATGTGAGTAGGCTGTGCATATTAATTACGTTGCTTTGATGTGCTAATTAGTATTACAGTTTGCTTGTTTGTTTCTGTAGTGCTCAAAATAAAGACTTGCAATGTCATCTGTCAATTAGACCCCTCTCTTACCCTTATCAAGCACTCTGAGACACATTAGCACACTGAGCCAGACATTGGCATACTGAGCTGCATATTAACATACAGGAACTGTAAAATCATCTAAATATTTCAGAAATTAAATTTAAATTTAAAAAACTGCTAGTGCAATGTTAACAGCAGAGGCTAGATCTGTTCTGATTTACATATAAGAAAGAAGATAGTAAAATTAGTAACTTACCCATGAAACCGGAAGTTTCCTATTCCTTCCTCTCTTTTTTTTGCATAGAAATAAAGTAAAATTTACCACATTAAAGAGACTCTGTCACCCCAACATAACGTTGATTTAATTTTAAAGAGCATTAAAAACTGTTACTGCTAATCGATTTTGCAGTCCCTTGTGAATTCTCTATACAAAGCTGGTTCCTGTAGGCATAAACAAAATACCCAAAAATATACATATTTAGTAATATACAACCTAAAATCTAAATATCCTGGTGCTTTACAACTATTATGAACATATACATTTTTATTAAATACAAATATTAAAAACAAGAAAAAACGCATATAAGTAATCTTACAACCAGCGCTGAAAATAGTAAATAATACTAAATCAATCCTTATAAGTACCCAATGAAAAATACTGACAGAACAAAGAATCCTGTCTATATAAAGTAGGATATCTCCATTAATCACATCGTATGTAATTACACCATATTAAATATGTAATGTCATTAAATGATTTTGGGTAAACTTCAAGCAATCCTCATATGCAATTATTTTGCTAATCCTAGGACTACTATATAGGTGCAGCACTAAAAACAAAACTAAAAACAATGCAAGGATTCTCTCCCCTTAAAAATATATATATTTATGTGACTCCTAATAATCTAATATCAATGAAAGGTTATAGCTGCTTTTGAATCCAATATGTTTGCAATATCATAATGCAATATACTTGCAGTTTCTTTGCTTTTCAGGCCAAAGTTTTTTTCATTGAATGTGGCCAAACATAAATGGATTAATGCGCTCCTCAATAGGAGTCAACCTTGCACACAAAAACTAAGAATGCCGGCGGTCCGTTTCGCTCCTTGCCAAGCTTCCTCAAAGGCTGAGGAAGGATATTGCAAACATATTGATTTAAAAGTAGCTATAAAATTTCATTGGTATTAGATTATTAAGAGCCATATACACACACATATATTCAGGGGAGAGAATCCTTGCATTGTTTTTGTTTTTAGTCTTGTTTTTAATTAAGTGCTGCACCTATATAGTAATCCTAGGATTAGCAAAATAATTGCATATGAGCATTGCTTTAAGCTTACTCAAAAACATTTATTGACATTCTATATTCAATATGGTGTATTTACATACAATTTGATTAATGGAGATGTCCTACTTTATTTAGACAGGATTCTTTGTTCTGTCAGTATTTTTCATTGGGTACTTATAAGGATTGATTTAGTATTATATTATTTACTATTTTCAGCACTGGTTTTAACCTTACTAATCAGCATTTTTTCTGGTTTTCAAAATATACATAGGTGGTCAGATCACTTTTCTAGAAAAATAATTATGTGTCCCTGTCCCATAAGGAATTTGTAATCCCTCTATACTTTAGCAGAGGACCCTGACACCCTATTGTTATCATCAGTTGTGCATCTAGAAAGTTTAGAGCTTGGGGCCCCACTTCTTTATACAAAGTAGGGTGATCCTATGCATGGCTTGATCTACTTTTTTGGAGCCCCTAGGCAGTGAAGTGAAGGAGCCTCTGTGAGGGAGTACGCAAGGTATGCACGGACCCATTTTTGCTTTTAATGCAGCATTTTGTTTCTTTTCAGCCATGAACCATATTTTTTAAATGTGGCGCCCCTCACAGTGAAGCACTCTATACTAGTGACTTGCCTGTCAAAAATGGAAGCTGGCAATGCTGTTTGTCTAACAATGCGTGGCTGTCACCCCCCCCCCCCCCCCCCTGTAACTTGCCTCGCCTTCGGTGCTCATTGCAAGCCCCTCCCATCATCTACTTTACGGGCCTCACGATGAGCGCCTTCTTTGCTCACCGCGAGCGGCACCATGAGCAGCAAAACCGCTCATTGCTGGCCTTGGCCAACCCCCCCAACTTTCATACCTCGCAATGAGCACCTTCGGTGCTCATTGCGAGCCTCTCCCTCACAGTGATATTGGGTATATTTAGCAAATAGGGTTTAAAACTGGGACATTAAACTACAAACATTCTATGTTTTGTACAGTATAAAACCTATTTATCATGTATAACATTCATTGATAAAGATAATACATAGAAAATACCGGAAATGGTTATATTTTATTTTAAAAAATGCTAAAATAAACATGTACAGAATATGTGTAGTTATACAAATACCATCTTGTTTGCTACCATTCCATTAAAATGACTCATTCTTCGGTGCTCATTGCAAGCCCCTCCCATCATCTACTTTACGGGCCTCACGATGAGCGCCTTCTTTGCTCATCGCGAGCGGCACCATGAGCAGCAAAACCGCTCATTGCTGGCCTTGGCCAACCTCCCCAACTTTCATACCTCGCAATGAGCACCTTCGGTGCTCATTGCGAGCCTCTCCCTCACAGTGATATTGGGTATATTTAGCAAATAGGGTTTAAAACTGGGACATTAAACTACAAACATTCTATGTTTTGTACAGTATAAAACCTATTTATCATGTATAACATTCATTGATAAAGATAATACATAGAAAATACCGGAAATGGTTATATTTTATTTTAAAAAATGCTAAAATAAACATGTACAGAATATGTGTAGTTATACAAATACCATCTTGTTTGCTACCATTCCATTAAAATGACTCATTCTTTATATAATGTATCTTTCCCTAATTCAAGAACAATTGATATTTATCACTAATTCTGCATTTAAACTTGAAGAATCATATCGAACTGCTCAAGATTATAAAATTGGCCCCTGGAGTCGGCACAATGTGTTTATTACTTGGCTTGACCATTTTGTTCTGTTTAAGCATCGTGTGGTTTAGACCGTGTAACAAAGTACAATATCATTTCCTCAGACTGATTAAATGAGATCCTTTTTCATTGTTGTTATTCAAGATTTTAGGACTTTTTGATCATAATCAAGGTCTAATGCACAATTATGCCCAAGGCTATGAAACAGTATAGCTGCGACATTCTTACTACATTTAGGGGTGATGAATGATTTGGTAGCGTTATGGAAACCAACTTTCCTTTACGAAAACATTAACTTCTGTAATTACTATTTCCTAGATTATAAAAAAATTGTATATGAGCTGAAGCCTTATGCCTTTTTATATTTCTATAACATATTTTCCAGAACAATACCATATGTGAGACAAAAGGGGGGGGGGGGGGCATTGATAAGAGCTGGAGAGGGACAAGAGGGGGGAGAGAGGCAAGGGTAGTAGGAGAGATAAACAAGAGAAGTAGGGGGAGAGGAGAGAGAGACAAGAGGGGAAAGAGACAAGAGGGAAGGGGAGAAACGGGGGAGAGAGAGAAGAGTTGAAGGGAGAAGGGGGAGACAAGGGAAATGGGGGAGACAGGGGGGAGGGGAGAGACAAGGTGGTAGAGAGAGAGAGGAGAAGGGGTGAGACAAAGGTGGGAGAGAGACAAGAGGAAGGGGAGAGACAAGGGGGGTAGAGAAGATTGGGAGAGACAAGGGAGAAGGGGAGAGACAGGGGTAAAGGGAGAGACAAGGGTGGGGGTAGAAAAAGGGGAGAGACAAGGTGGGGGGAGAGACAAGGGGAAGGGGGAGACAAGGGTGGGGGAAGAGAGAGATGGAGAGACAGGAGTAGGGAGATGGCAGAAGGGAGAGGTGGAGAAGCCAGAGAGGGAGAAGACAGAGGAGGAGAAGGTAGAGGCAGATGAAATAGAGGAGAGAGAAGGGAGAGGGAGAGAAGGGGGAGAGAGGGAGAGAAGGGAGAGAGAAAGGGGAGAGACAGAAGGGAAAGGCAAAGAGAGAAGGGAGAGTGGGAGAGAGTGAGTGAAGGGAGAGGCTGCACATTGGCTTTTAAAGGCACAGGGTGCACTTTGGTTTTTACAGACGCAGGCTGCACTTTGGTCCTTTCAGGCACAGGCTTCACCTTAATTCTTTCAGGCACAGACTGCCCTTCCATTCCTGGAGAGACAGGAGATGGGGTGTCGCGTGTTGGGTTCCAAGCCCAATTTTCAAAAATAAATAAGGGGGGAGGGCGTCAAGTCCCGGAAATGGTGAAAACTGAAGCTGATGTGTACAGAGGTACCACTGAATATATATATATATATATATATATATATATATGTAATATATTGGGACATACCAATCCCGATAACCACAATCAACTCAACAATCCTTCCAACTCATTGTGTAAGCCTTTATACCCGGCACCCGTATTCTCACCACATTCAATCTTTTTTTACCATTACTCCTCTATCGTTACCAGGAATGTATAGTCTAATCTCCATGACTGAACGTGTATATGCTTTTCTCCTCCTCACACAACTCATCATTGTTTTTATAAACCCTGGCATGTGCATCATTCTGTGTAACAAGCAAGTGACCCACATTTGTTCCCCCTTCTTATTCATTTAGTCTAAACAGAATTTCATACATTCTTCATATTATCTGCTTCTATCATCTTTAATTCCCTCAGCTTCAAACTAAATGCAAACCAAATACAATACAATGTCCCCAACTCCATATCTAGAGAAAGATTCCGCACTTCAATATCTCTCAATATTCTTTAAGCTATCCAACATTGCCTAAAATACTCCCCACCATTATCACTGTTAGCCTCCCAAGTCATAATAATGCCATTAGGGGAGTATAGTTCGCTATATATCGTCATCTACTTCTCCAAACTTTTCCTCTCTAACCATAATTAAATTTCTTTTATTGAACCCCTTTATATAAAACTATCTTCTTTAACATAAACATCTTAATAGAGTAGGTGGGGCAGCACGACTATAGGGCGCATGCTAAATGTGCGCCGACAACAGCTCACAGACACATGAGCACATAGACAGAGCGCAAGACAATAGTGCGGCCAACATATGCTCGCATAGAAAACAGCGCGCCCGACATATGCATGGAAGAGTAAAGGTCTGTCTGGTCCTGAGCAGCAGCTCAGGGACCCACCCAGCAGGTAAATATAGGAGGGAACATGTGTATCAAGAGATCACTGTCTCCAGTGAGACATCTGCCTGGGCCACACACGTCTCATTCCCATCATGAGATGCTAATTACTAATACACAGAGTGGGTTGATTCCTGGAGGTCGGTATCATTAGCAGGAAGACATTCCAATTGTTCCTTGTGTTTGATGGCTGTGCCTGTAGGGCCATATATGTAGCTTGTCTCTACCATCGTGCTCTGGTTGTCTGGTTGTCTCTCACTCTCCCCCTTCCCTTGTCCTGGTTTCTCTCATCTCTTGCCCGCGTTGTCTCTCTCTCCTCCTTCCCTTGCCCTGGTCTCTCTCTCCTGTCTTGCTCTTGTTGTCTCCCTCTCCTGTCTTAGCTGTCTCTCTTCTCCTTCCCTTGTGTGCTCATGTGTCTGCTCGCTGTTGTCGGCATACATTTAGTATGCACCCTAAAGTCGGGGTACCAGTAGGTGGAGTATTAGTAGCTTTTTCCAATATAAGCCAAAATATTAGATATACTTTTTATTGTGAGTCATCTTTTCTTAAATATTTTTTTTACATTTTTAAATACTACATATCATTCTATTCCATGGCTCCTGTAAGCTAAAACTCAAATGAAGCGCACACAGAAAACATTATTGAGCTATCACATCACATTCTTAAATCAATCCCCGATAAATGCCAGCTGAGTGCTCAGAATCTCCATAATGTGGTAGATCCCAAGTGGCATAAAAATACCTCAGATAAGCCTTTATTGCTCAAATTTGACACAATTAAAGAGCTAATACTTAAATGGTGTCAGATCTGATGCTTGATTGCTCAAATTTGACACATTTAAGGATCTACTGCAGTCTATAACTCGCCTCAACAGCTGGGAGTGGTCATCAGGCTACTATGGACCCCCATGGTACCCTAACTACTATCATAGCTGTCCTTATGGACCTGCATGGACCCTATCCATCAATGAGGGTCCAGAAGAACCCTCGTAGTCCATTACACTACTCCTGTTAAAATGAACAAAACTAAATAAAAAAGATAAAATAAAAAAGAACCACAGAAAAAACGAATTACAAATAAAATAATATAAAGATTAAAATAAAAATAAAAAATAAAAAATTTTAACAAAAAAAATCTACACCTATTCGGGGGAAATTCTATTTACCCTCCCTTCGACAACCCACTGATGTCCACATTCTTCTTCCTTGATTGAAGAAATCCCTCCTCTTTTTTCTTGATTGAAGACCCTCACTCCTCTCTTAGGCTCATATGAGTTAGCAGGTCATAGGCAGATGGGTCTTAAACCCCCACATTCATTTATTTTTATTAGTTAAACCTTTCCCTGCCATGAGTATTGGTTTATTTAGATAGATGTATAGGTAATAAAAGCAAGACAGTTTTGGCTGTTCCATGTACTTGCAAGCTATTTTTCCTACCAGTGAAAAACTGTATATCTGAAATTGGAAGCGAGGGCACTGCCCGAGGGTCTCAGTTGCTGGCATGGAGCGCCAAAGGCGCTCCTTGCCAGCAACTGAGGACCCTCGCGAAGCGAGGGCCTCAGTTGATGGCATGGAGCGCCGAAGGCGCTCCATGCCAGCAACTGCGACCCTCGCAAACTTCACGTCGCAACCCAAACAGTACGACACACACATTTCGACACTCGCAAACAACATACGACACACGTTCACACACATTACGGACTCGCAACACTCGGACGCAACTTGCGAACATTACAAAATGTAAAACACAATACATACACACACCACATACATAAAAAACTTACCTACACCAAGAGGGAGCACCCAGCACCTCAAAAATACAACTTACACCTCGATTTTACTCGAAATAAAACAGTTTAGAGACTAAAAAAAAATCGAAGCGAGAGAAAAAATGGCCGCCGAACAAAACGAAAACGAGGCTACAGCACTCTAAACTCGCAAAACACCACAAGAAACTCGCAAAACACCACAAAACACCTACGGATATTCCGATACAAACGTATACCACACATTACTTGCCATTTTACGCCAATGCGGAAGTACACGACAACGGTTTGGGCTCGCGCACGCACAGTGTTACACTGCACACATTCAGCACGCTTACACAGCAGATCCACACCACTAATGCTGCAGCAACATCAAAACACATTCACAGCTCTTCCACACAATGCTTTAAAATAGGTAAAGTATATTCATTTATTAATGTATTATATATTTCATTATTACACACTAAACAGCATTAGCTACCTTACAATTTCATTGCCGTCATTTTTTTTTAGTTGGAAATAATTGCAAGTGAAATATTCTGTACAGATATAATATGGACTTACGAACTAATGAAGAAAAGAAGAACTAATGAAGAAAAGTCTCCTGAGTAAGGGTTTTCTTTGATTTTATGGAAGGCATAGGACAATTGCAAGCCCTTGAAATCTGCAGCAGTTACAGAGCAACTACCTGTCTGAAAGCCTAACCCATAAACATGCACCCATAAGTAGCATTACAGTGCATTAGAGTTTAATATAGTTACAAAGTGACTTAATGAATCTCAAGTGTGAATTTGGACATATGTTTATTTGAAAATTATTCTGAATATGTAGCACCTGAGCAATTAAGCACTATATACCATAAACATGGTTTGTTGAATTAGAACAGGTGGGAAAATAGAAAATCTGGAATCTCTTGTGGCCATAAAGTATCTGTATTTTAATAACATACAAACACTCTCCCTACAGCATTTATTTTTTATAACATTTCAGTTTTTATTGTTTATGCTTTTGTCCACTTATATTATAAATAATATTTTTTAATGACAATTTACACTGAAAAGAAGGTACAAGAAACTTTATATTTTAGCAACTACCATACAAGTTGAAGGGTTTTATATTATTTAAAATAGAGTGTAGCCCAAGCCTGGAATGGTTATATGTATTTGTGTATACATTTTTCATTATTTCATTATAATCCAAAGACTATAATGTTTCATAATTTAGCTAAATAGAAGGGTCCTTAAGGGCCATTTACCTCACTATTCATGATGTGAAAGAGCACAAGATCCTGTTAAAGTGATTTTAAAGTGATCTATTGCTTTTTTTAAATTACACTAAGAACAGCTAAACATTTGAAGTCTTAGGTTTGTTTACAGACACGTTGTTGAATGTTCTATCATTAACAACATCTGCCAACAACAGCTGTTGCAAGCTCTGTGAACAGAAAGATTTATTGTTTTACTTGCTTTCAGGAATGTAATCAGTCACTAGTTAACCCACAAGTAACATACTTAGGAGTTTCCAGCAGTCATTTCCCTGCACAGATGAATTTGGGAAGAGTTAACCCTCTTTATGCTTCTGCTCTCTGCACACAGCTCTTGTGTGGGAGACTTGCCAAATTCTCATGTAAACAGAACTTCATTTAGGATTTTTTTTTAAAGGCACCTATTTAAAAAAAATCAAAAATGATTTCAACATGTTTTTAGGAGTACATTAGAGTGGTGTGCTCCAAGTTGTGCTGAATTACCTGACCCTTTGATTCCTTATGTCAGTCTCTCCTGTTTTCTATTGTCATGCATATACAGTACCTTTGTATACAGCACTAAATTATTTTGCTTGGTAATGTACATCAAATTGGAAGATACTATCAGTACAAGCATGGCAGGATTACCCAATAGGTAAACTAGGCAGCTGCCTAAGGGCACTTCCCTGTGAGGGATGCCACTTTTAAAAAAAATGGTTCCTGGCCTAAAAAAACTGAAATGCTGCAGTTCGTAGACTGACTATTAGGGGAGAACCACCTAGAACCAGAGAGTTACAACAGAAAAAAAAACTTACACGCACAGAAAAGGCAAAAATGGGTTTGTTCATACCTTGCATACTCACCCGCAGGTGTTCCTTCACTTCACTTCCCAGGGGCTCCAAAAAGGTAGATTGCTTAGAGCATCTCAAGTGCAGTATTCAAGTTCATATGTTTATTATTAATCATTTTTAAAATGAGTTCACAGGACCTATACAATAGAGTTAAAATTTTAGCAAAATTTGAAAAGTTAAATGAACTGTAGCCACTCATGGGCAGATGGGGAAGTATCTGCATTTTAATAAAATATAATAAAAAAATAATTGAGATGCACTAAGCTAATGTGCAACCTTGAAAACTAATTTCAGCTCGCAACCATTGTTTTTATAGGCTTTCAGCTATTATTATTCATGTGTAGAATCTAAGTGCCTTTAGGATTGAAAAATAATACATCTATAAATGCGTCAATGACCTCTTCCCCTAAAAGAAAACTACAGAAAGATTGTTTAGCTTTTAGATACTATCACATAATTTGATTGTTTTACATTGTTTAGAGTGTAGCTTAAGTCTAGAAGTCAAGGTTCTATGTATTTCTGATTTGTATATAAATTTATTGGTTATAAACCTAACATTACAATGGTAAGAAACCATATAATTTAAAGGTAACCATATAGCTGCTTAAAGGGTGGTGCCATCAAAATTATTTAATTAAAAAGATCCAGTAATATTTTATTTTATGTCACAGTTGCTTACACCTATCGATGTTTATTGTAGCTTTTAGGTAGCCTCTTATCTAATTTGATTACAATACTGAGGCGGCAAGTGGCTAAAAGAGGGAAGCAGAGCACTGCTCATAAGCATTCAACTGGTTGCAATAAAAGTGAGAGAAACTGGGCCATATTCTATTAACTGCTCGCAAATGCCTCAAACCGTAATTTTGGCTGCGGGTATTTTTTTTGTAGAAATGTTTAGATGTATATGAAATATTTAGACCTCAAAGCCGAACTCGTAAACCCTGCAATTTTTAAGTTTGATTTTAGGGGGCGTCATAATATGATCTGACAATATTTAAGTAAGCCCATAATTTACTTTTTAGACACAGACAATAGTAAATGAGTCCGTCATTGTCAGCAAAACATGTAACCTGCAATGGAAGGCTACAAATTAATTAGTGCCAATAAGTAATACTTGCCAAATGGGTTCACAATCAAGCAATCTAGCAATCTAGCACTCTATAAAATGCATTAGATCATCTGCTATAGTCCATGTGGGTTTCATAATATGTATTAACACCTTAAGTCCTGGGTTGGATATTACTCAGAAATAACAGTTAAAAAAATATTTTTAATTGCATATTTAGGGCGTTCTTTGCGAGCCTCTCCCACCATCTACTTTATGGGCATCTCCACTCATTGCAGGCCTCAGCCAACCCGCCACTTTCATGCCTCGCAATGAGCACCTTCAGCACTCATTGCGAGCCTCTCCCCCTCTACGGGCCTCGCGATGAGCCCTGCAATGTGCACTCATTGCAGATGTCATACAACCCGCCACTTTCATACCTCACGTTCATCTCAAGCCCAGCGATGTACGCCTTCTCCCCACTCTCTGACCCCTTTGTCTGTTTCCCCCTCTCCCTTTTCCATGTGTCTGTTTCCCCCTCTCTCCCCTCTCGCTGCCCTGTGTTTTTCCCCCTATTTCCCTCCCTGTGTCTCTTTTCCCCCCTCTCTCACCCCTGTGTCTCTTTCCACCCTCTCCCCCCTCCCTCCTATGTGTCTTTCACCTCTCTCTCCCTGCTCAAGTCTTTTGTGCCTCGCGATGAGCGCCATTGTTTCTTTTTTCAAAGTCTTGCAGGCCTTGCGATGAGCGGCTAAGTCTTTTGCCCTTCGGCCTTGTTTTGAGCCTTTTTAAAAACAATTACAGGTTTACAGCTGCCATTTTTTCCTCGATTAGCTGATTTTCAATCTCTTAAAAATGCCAATTAAACCTCAAATTAGCTTGCAACCTCACTCACATGCTCCCTGCCTCTCCCCGTGTGCTGTGTGTGAGGTTGTGAGTTAATTTTTAAAGTAATTGGCGGTCTTCTCATAGCTTCCGAGTTACAGGCTTGAACAAAATGGCGGCCATTCAAGTCGTATTTTTTTCAAAGTGTTGCGTGCCTCGTGCTTATTGGGGGCCTGGCAATAAGTGCCTTTAGCGCTCATTCCCAGCCTTTTTCAAAGTCTTGCGGGCCTTGCGATGATCGCCTTCGGTGCTCATAGTGGGCCTCGCAATGAGTGCCTTCAACTATCATTTCCAGGCTTTTTTAAAGTCTTGCGGGTCTAGCACTAAGCACCATAGGCCTTGGGCCTTTTCGGTGCTCATTGTGCACCTTTGGTGCTCATTGCCAGCCTTTTTCAAAGTCTTGCAGGCCTCGTGATGAGTGCCGAAGGCCTTCGGCGATCATTGCAGCCCCCCTTCATTTTAAAGTTGTGTGGGCCTTTGATGCTTAATGCGCAAGCCTGTAACTTTTAACATTGCGTGACCAACATTCATAATTACCACAACTATTATATGTAATTCTTTGAATACAATTGACCACTGGGGCAAGTCTAACAACATTCTGGCAATCACTTGCTTTCTCTAGCCTCTGATAGCTGAACATGGTCCTGATGCAGTATTTCCACACTGGTTTGTTAGCTGTCAGGTGTGATATAATCTCATGTCTTTAGATTATAGAATGTATTGGGGATATACTTGCACTTATTATTACTTTATCAGGGTTTTTTGTTTTATGGATTCTCTGTATTCACTTGTACATTGAAAATAAGCATGTGGCGCCTTCCCAGACATTGCAAACTTTAAAGTACCAGTGTAAGAGCTTTTCAAATTAAATATACATGTAGTTGTCCATTAATTAACAATTAAAAATACATATACAAGGATCATCAAAAAATGACTTTAGCAAGTTAATGCAAATTAAAAACATAATTTCCCAAAAATCATGGCCTCGTGTTCTCTTTGGAGAGGTGGGGTTATGGGATCGCAGCCATAAGCCACTTTCTCTTACATAGCATGCTCCGGATAATCTGGCATCCGGATAACAATGTCCACAACAATGGTGGTGTGTGGGTGTGCAACAGGCATCGTTGAGGGGAACTTTGTTTTTAAATTATTTTAATTTTTTAAAATGATTTGAAAATGTACATTTCAATTTTAGTGTTCAATAATGTAGCTTAAATGCACATGAGTATGTTGCTAGTTTGTTTCATACTACACAGTCATGTGATGCTTTTCCTAAAATCCAGTGGTCATTTAATAACATTTAATTGCGAAATACTTGTTTTTAAAAATTACACCAAGTGTTGGGATGTTTCTGTTTCCTCTTGACATATGACGCACTATTCTAAATCACTGTTTTGCATCAAATAAATGTAGCAGTTGGATTTTTTTCAGCCTGACTTCCTAAATTAGTAAACTATTTTAATATGCATTTGTGTCATTTATGTAAGTCTTCCTGTTCAATATTACAAGAACATTTATGGAAAGATCGATGTTAGAAAAAATATTAAAACAAATTGCCATTTCCTGAAAGTCTTGAAACAAAGTTCTCATAAAATCAGAACTCTCTTTGTGCTAAGTGTTCCATTAAAGTTTGTGCTCTGATTGGTCAATGCGGATCAATGGTGACTATTGAAGTACTGCCATCAAGTTATACATAGCTACTAATGTTTCATGTATATTACATAAAAATAATTTTACATTGTACTGATTATATTCTTTGTGCTTACTCTATAGAGAAATGGCAATTGGCTGTCTCTTACTGTTTTGTATTTGCCCATTTTAGACCCACGGTCTTTGCTCTCTGTAATCAGCTCTATTCTTTTACCTTTTTTTAAATACTTTTATAAGACCTCTAAAAAATCCGCCTTTGTATTTTCTTTGAAATTAGTGCACTGTTAATCATCTGTGGATTCAAGACACATACCGTAATAATTGGCTGATATATTCTAAAGAATTGTACAATTTAGTAAAATATAAAAGATTACAGCAAAAATTGTATTTGCTATATTTATGAGCTAAAACCAGACTTTCATAACTGCTTTAATCTTACATATATTAACACAATTATATTGTGTTCTTGTGCCTAAAATATTATAATACAGTAAAATCCCGGTTATCCAGTACCTAACTAACCGGGACTCTCCAGCAACCGGCACCAACATCAATTCCCCATATTACAAAAACTCCCACTAAACCGGCATAACCGGCACTATTCGGCAGTTCTAAAAAATAAATAAAATAATAATAACTTATTTTCTAAATGTTTTTTTGGGGGCATAAATGGCCCCGTTTCGGTGCTAATGCATTTTTAAAGACATTTTGAGGGGTTTTGGGGGGTTTAAGGTGCCGTATAACAGGGAGTTTACTGTACACATAAGGTATAAGATACATAAGCTAAATTATTAATACAGTTGATCTGTATAATGAGGCTGCACCAACTGAGTTCTCTATCATTTAAATAGACCAGTCTCAAGTTCAAATCTAGATGCTATTTATTAGATGAAACGAATACAGAAACAGGTATAAGCTGTAAGGGCTAGGTATAAAATAACTATCTGTAGGATCTGCATTACATTGACAGTCACAGTCACTTACTCCCTTGCTAAATACTTTCCGAGTATCCACCATTGCACTACAGAACATAGTTTCTCCAGTCCAGTGCAGGCACAGGGTAAATCATCCCAAATGTCGCAGATTCACCTTGTTGTAGTTGATTAGCAATTATGAACTCTATCCATGTACAAAACAAAAATATACACAACGAAAAGTGTAAGATGATGTATGCCAATATTGATGAAAAATATTAAAATGAAGTGTAGGAAGACTGCCTGTAACTCCTACCAGTTTTATCTCCTAGCCTTTATAATGAGCACAGGGGTCAATAACCCTAATACTATTGACATTTTGGCCCTGGAGATATAATATTATTGATTATTAAACAATATTAATATTAATGAACAATTAACAATTATTATTAAGCTGAATATATTTGTACTATAGACTGCTGTTTTCTTTACAAGAACATAGTGGGAATGCATGTTAAAACATCTCTATTTGTTCGTTTTCAGAAAAAAGCATGCCTTAAAGATTAAAAAGGAACAGTTATACACCATATAACTACTGCATATCCTTTTTTTTGTGCCTAATCACCATGCAAAACAATACCTCTATATAACTTCCATTCAAGAACAGGGATAGTGAGGAGAGCAGGCCTATGACCTCTGTGGGTCCCCCTGTCTGGAAAACTCACTAGCTGAATCCCCACATCTGGCTAATAGTTCTATCCAATAAATAGCAGGAAAAAAATAATATTCCTGTACCAGGAGCGTAAAAATACCTAAACCTTTCAACTCTTAAGACATAGTAATATCAATACTTTGAAATAGAGGACGGAAATAAAACAGGTATTACCTAGGAGGAATAATCCACTTATATATGGTTTTCTAATGGAATATACTGTCACAGTTTAAAAACATTAGATAAAAATCCATTTAGTCTCTAGTGAGTAATTGATCTTCCACATACAGTAGTATATTATTATAAGCTATAGGCTATAACATCTATCCACAAATCAAGGGATATAATAGATGACCTACATAGGGAACTTCATAGCTACAATCCTCACATTTTAATGCATCAATAATTCTCTTTAGGGACTGCCTGATGATTGTTTTGATGACTATGTGGCTTACTCATAGGCTTGAAAATATACTGTCTTGGACCCCCTTTCCTGCTCCTGGATCTTAGCCCATTAAAGGACAGACGGCTTGGCTCCAGCCACTATATTGTATTGTAATCTGCTTTATCCCATTGTTTGACAGATAAGCTAAGCACATCTCTTATGTGCTAGACAGGATATATATTAGAAGGTCGCCCTATTGTTCTCAGGTGCCAGCTATCAAGGTACTGTTAGACCCCATGTGTAATTGTCTGCCACACCATCTCTTTGTCACATTGTGTATGCCCCCTCTGTATCTAACTAGTATAAATATTGCTGACTTTTCAAAAACAAAACAATTCACATCTGGAGACATATAGAAATTGTGCGTCTCTTATTTTGCTCCTGTTCTCCTGGATGGCTGCAGGGAGGTACTGGGAGACTCTATATGATCTTGCTGGGGTATGTTTGACTGTAACAAGTCTTATCAAGCCCCCTAAGAAGAAGCAGATCTGGACTCTCTTGGTAACCTGGAAGTGCTAATTTCTGATGCAAGGACCCTGACCGATACAGAAGCCAGATATCAGGGTGCTGGTGCCAGGGGTGTAGGAGCCAAACAAATATGGGGTGGTGGAGGATACTTCAACTCTACTCCCAGTACAGGAAGCCGGTGTGGATCTACCGCCCTTGCCCCCCAATATAATAAAAAACTATATATATATATATATATAAAATGTATGTCTATATGCAAACTTATTATGTATATATATATATATATATATATATATATATATACAGTATATATATAAATAAAATTAGGGTCACAGCTTTCATGGGAAAAACATACTGCTCCGTTTGCTATTTTTTGTGTGCCCTATTCATTTAATCTGGGGTGGGGGATTTGTCCCCCCAGTTCCTACGCCCCTGACTGGTGCCGAGATTTACAAGAACCCCACGGTTCTTGTGGTTGGTTAACCTGTAGTCTATAGCAGGTGGCCCTGGGCTTGTATAGCCCCTACCATTGGATCGTCACATATACAAAAAAAAAATGAAAGATGATGTATGCCAATATGGATGAAAAATATTAAAATGAAGTGTAGGAAGACTGCCTATAATTCCTACTAATTTTATCTCATAGCCTTTACAATGTGCACAGAGGTCAATAACTATTGGAATTTTAGCCTTGGAGATGTAATATTTTTGATTATTAAACAATATTAATATTAATGAACAAGTTGTATGCTCAATATGTTGGTAGAAACTACGTATTATTATCTGAGGCAGTGTTCAGTGTATCAACTTACCACCATGCATGTTTATACTTTTTTACACTGTGCATAAGCTTGTGGCTTTTTGGCAAGTAGCCTTATAACCTGATCAAGGAAATTATATATATAGGTTTTCTACAACCTATCCACACTGTGCTTTTTTCTACAACTTGTTTCTGAATATAGAATACTGCTGTAAAGGAAGCCATTTAATAATGCATTGGGCCTGATGATGGGGAACTTAGTAACAAGGGGCCCTATTAAATTTGCCAAATCGCAGTTCCAAAAGCTCGTAAAGGAGCCCACAAAAGTTACAAGCGGACAAACCCTACGGGCTGTCAAAATCTGAACTCCGAACCAGCTAAGCCTTTGATCCTTCAATCCCATAAATATTACAATCGCAAATCGCTACTAAATTGCTACAAGTCCTCAAGCCCGCAACTGTTTTTACACCCGTAAATTGCAAATGTAGCCAAAAAGCCTACTGGTACTGGAGAGGACCTGCAAGAGGCTTAAGCTCCTGTCTGTAGTACTGTAAAGGCAAATATAAACACAATATTGTATTTTAAATTATAGGCAAAGCGATGAAAGGCATGAAAATTAAAAGCACAACATTCTCAAGCTCGCAAATGTGCATTAACATTTTTTTTTTTTATGTTTAATTTCAGTGTTATCTCTATCCCGGCAATCAATGTGTTAAAACATATAATAGAACTTGCATTGACTAGAATATTATATTTATTGTTTTTTTTCTTATTGCATTATTTCTGGAATGCGGGTCAGATAGCAACTTCAAACCCGTAAGTGATTGAAATTTAACCCCCATTTAGTGCATTTAGTGATGTAAAGATGACGGTCTCTTTTCCTATTGGCTCCGTCTAAACCCATAACTACGAGTTTGAGTAAATTATCATGTTCACGCCCAGACATGCTATGTGACGAATCGTGGTTTAACGGATTTGGATTCCGGCCATGTCCCTGGGGGCTTTTCTAATTTAATATCTCTGTAACTTCTGAAAATTGTAAGCCCGCCGACGTACAGGCTGTAAGACGACCACTGCGGGCTTGGAATTTAATAGGGCCCAAGGAGATCCAAAGACAGAAGCAAAGACAAGGGATATGCAAATAACTCTTGGTCAGATAATCCATGATTTGTGGCAGGAAGCAGACAAAGAGGTCAGGAATCCAGAAATCAAATAAACAGGCAGATGTCATACACAGAAATCCAAGGTAAGTAGAGCAACCCAATCTATAATTCCTTGGGCCTGGTGTGAAATGTAGAACTCTGTCACATCTTACTATATAAATGCCCCATAAAATAACACAGGAATGGACAGTTCTTCAATGGTTCTCTAACAATTTAGCCTTTAGAATACATGACACCTTGACCGTAGTGGGAACATTGACCTATTTGGATATGTAAAATTATTTTGCAGTTTTGCATCATGTTTTCAATTAGTGAGGTTTGTGTCTCCCTGCACAGATTCCCAATTACATATTTTCTCAATGTTTGGTACGCCATGTATATTCACCTTAGACGTTCTTGTTCGAAGTTTCTACAGAAAAGGTATTGCCGACGGAACAATCAGCAGAAAAACTCAGAAGCAGGATTTTAGTAAAAAACAGTAAACATCAACAGCGTGTAAATAGTCGCTAGTGGAATCACATAACATTCACTCAACGGGGTTATTTTCTTTTCCTAGTCTCTACTTTGATCAGACTGTTTATTATTGCTGCTGCTGTCTCTTCAAAAGTCTTTGTTCAACTTGTTATGATAGACTACTAAAAGCTGCAGATTAGCACATATGTTTTTTTGTTTATGACAGCTCAAGATTTTTTTTTTTTAATTTAGAGTTTTATGTCAACTTGCTAGTTTACCTATAAAGTTGAAAATGTACGATGAAAAAAAAAATGTTTGGAAAATGTTGTGTTGTGCTACGAGCATAATTACGCAGAAAAAATGCCATAAAGCTAGTTTTTAAGTAATAATGATATTTATATTTTGATGCTTTCACTGGTCCCGGGATGCATCCAATATAGTTTAACAAAGGTTGTGTGTTAGAAGGTTTTTACATTTATGCATAAGCAGGATTTACAGATACATCTGCTCCCCTACAATATGCATTCCCAAACAAGTTCGGCTACAACCATTGCATTCTCCCCCTACTGAGTATCACTGAAGGAAGTAATGTACTCATGTTGACTTTATCCACTAAACATTCATTATTACCCTTCACCTTTCCAAACAGACCTAGTTGTAACCCTCATATCCACACTGTCATCCAACTTCAAATGCCTTATCAACTCCCTCCGCCTTATTGTTGAGGGCATTGTAGATGTCAGGCAAGGAGATGTAGATTTGGATATCATCAGCACAGAGATTATACTGGAGCATAAGAGATTTCCAGGAAAGCAATGTCTTGAGATACCCCGACAGTGAATGGTAACTGTGATAAGGTTGTGACCAAGTATGAGACACTAAAGCAGCAATTAAATAGGTAAGATTGGAAACCAGGGTATTGTTACAGAGGCCAAGGGAGATGAGAGGCTGAAGAAGAAAAGTCCAGGAGTAAATACAGGGAATTCTAGCCTTTTGTTTTGGCTGTAAGGAAATCATTCGATATTTTCGTAAGTGCTATTTCAATAAATGAGAAAATGTGGATATAGGTAAAAAATAGTTACATTCTGTCACTGTAATGTATTATTATTAATATTATTATATACTGTCTAATGATATGCTTATGGCTAAAACCAAGGAATTATAGGGAGGCAACATTTCTTATTCTTGTTTTTTAACGTAACTCCTTCCTACCTTTTAAACATTATAATATAAAAACATTGCAACATTGCATGTGCAAACTGTAAAAAAAATGATCTTTTACATATATCTATCCAAGTGTTACACTACCATCAAAAATGTAAAGGAAAAAAAAAACTTTTTGAGATTTTCAGAAGCCTGCATTTCTTTCTGTTTGTCCAGTAAAATGACAAAACTGATTTTTATCTGTAATCTAGTGCAAATGACATATTATTTGCACCATACTAAAAATGAACATATTTGCACAAGATGAATTATACATTCACATAACTCTAACATGCTAAATTTGCATGTATGAGTATTAAGCAGCTTGCATTAGTGTTGTTGGGTATATTGACATCTAGTGCATTTCCACAGACCATTTTTGCTCAGAGAAAATGGTCTGGATCATGGTACTGGTTCTAATTCTAATGAAATATGGCACCGTACATTAGAGGAAACAAGAAGAAAATAGGTGATTCCAAAAGCTGTTTGTCTGGAAGTTTATAAGAAGTAAGTTAAGCTTAAAATTGATATGACAATTACATTGAGGATGATCAAATTAATTATCACCTAATTAAAACATGTATATAAACAAAAAAGAGTCAAAAGAGTCCAATTAGCACTTCCTCTACGTGTTTTTAAACATATTATCTCCCTACCATTCAACTAAATGAAGTTACCTGTCACAGTGAGATATCATGATGCAGAAACACAGTAATTTTTTAACCCACACATACATTTTAAACATATTTCAGTGTACTCATTTTATAATAGTAATGCAGGTTTAGAAACGGCTGTAACCTTTGAAAATGTCAGAGTGCATAAAGAAATGTCATATATTATACAGATACTGGCTCTTTGTTAAACTCTTGCTCTGAAGTTTGACATATAGTTTGGCTCTATTCTGTTATAAATATTGATGATTATTATTGATGAACTTCAGGTGACCTTGCTTGGCAAGAAAAATCCCCTGAAAGAAACTGCGGTCCAATAGAGGTGGTTGTTTCACTTTACTGCAATACTGGGTGCATTATATTTGTGCATTATACTTGCTGTAGTAATTATAGTCATGTTAAATGTGTATGATATTTGTATTTATTTTTTTAAAGCAGTTTGGAATTAATTAAATGTATACTGTCTATGGAGGTATAATCAAATTGTTGTTTGCAAAATCAAATATAAGAGGTGCTTTGTGGAACTGACACAATGCTTCAAATATGACAGTTTATCATTGAAAGCATCCTATGGAGAGATGCAAACAGTCCCACAATATGCAAAAGCTCTGAATAATTAGGGTAACCTAGCCTTCTGATCTAGTGATCTTACCAAGTAAACATGTTTAATGTCACCACTATTTTTTTTTTTTATTAATGAGTTTAGTTTTCTTTGTATTTTCCTATTAATATGTTGTACCCTGTTCAATAAAGAATCTGGTTAAGACATACTGTAGGTGGTAGGACCATGTGCTTTTCCCGGATGTTGGGATTTCCATGCTCTGTTTGTGACTGTCTGATGAAAGGTTACTGAATGTCTGCTGTCTGTTCCAGTTGGTGAGATATAGATGTAGAGATATTGGTACCATATATGATAGAGCATATAGTATTATATTATAATATATTATCTTCTGCAAAGGGAAGGAAAATGTGTTCTTAATAGTTAAAGCGATACTGAAGTCACAATATATGATCTGCACCATTGGGTAGGGGGTGAAAAAAAATAGGAAAAAATATTTTCCTTTTAATATAGCAAATAAATTAAATTGGGTAGGAGCTTTTGAAATTATGTGTTTAAGCTGTTTCTAGCATTTATATGCTCTGGCAAAATACATAATGCATACATTACATACATTATAATCAGGTGTGCAGCTTGTAAACGGAACAATTCATTTTAACTTGTATTAGCTTTATTGTTCTTTTCGACCTCTAGAAAGGATGTAGAGGTTTAACATACTCTTAATGAACAAATGGCTTTGATATTGCAATCCTGAGTTCAATTCCTCTTTCTGCCATTAAGTAAGAAAGTAGTATGATATATATGTAGCTGGACATTTGTTTTGTCCTTTCAATAGTCTTTGACTGTAATTCTAACAAACTAATATTTTAGTTCCTTTTAAATACATTTCGAACAGGTAGCGTTTCTGAATTGCAATAAGTACTATAATAAGATGTAATTGTGTTTGATAGTTTCTGGAATGTACGTGTTGCTTATTGAGAAAATCAATATTGAATGCAATGGACTGTCACACTGTGTTTTATGAATGTAGTTCAATTTCACTTGCATTTTTATAAATATATTTTTTGTAAGACATTATACAAAATTGACAAATAAGGGAATACTTTCAAAATAATTTTCCACCAAAATTCTGCTTATTTTGACTTAAGTGTCCCTTTAATTAGTTATGTTTAATTTTGTGCCTAGTTTCAGAGACAGCAAATTGATTGTTATCTGTTCGAGACTGTCAGATGATATCGTTTAGTGCTGCCAAATAAACAATAGGATAATGTGTGATGCTAACTGTAATATTTGACTTTCATAAACTGTTATGTTTAGCAGCCTTTAATACTGACATATTTCATTGTTTGTTTTGGAATGAAACCCCTGGATTGTGAAAATAAGTTGAGTACCCTTTTTGAACTAGGATACATGCTCCTGGCTATATTTTTTTTTATCCTTGAAGGATAGTAGTTTTTTTTTCAGAATTATTACAATACAGTGGATTTTCCTGGAGTGTCCTGGCCATGCCCCACGGTGCAGTGAGCGGTCAGAGCCAGCACTACAGATGGACAGGGGAATTGAGGAGGTACAGGGGACTGAGGAGGTATAGGAGACTGAGGAGGGACAGGCAGACTGAGAAGGGACAGGGGGACTGAGGAGGGACAGGGGGACTTAGGATGGACAGGTGGACTGGGGAGGAACAGGGACACAGACCATCATTTATTTATCACAGGTAATTACTCTAGTGTATAAATATTATACACATACGCACATTATACAGTGTTGCTGAACATGTCTGTATAACACACATCTATATAAATTAAACATAGGTTCTATCATACTCCATTAACCAAAACGCATGCCTCCTGTCTGCACAGCTATCTGCTGTCTTGCACTCCATGGGTTAAACTTCGGATCAAACTACCCAATCATTACCCTTTTCCCCCACAGATTGTATAATCCTCTAGCTGCATTTAGTTGCTAATAAACCTGATTGTGAATAGAGTCTTCCACGCACAGAATTAGCTCAGTCTCCCGCCAAGCTCAGTAAATCACTATGGGATTTATGCTGCAGCATCTTGTGGTATGGCTCCATACAGGCACATCGATCCAACATAGTTTCCACTTACCACAGCTTGCAGTCATCATGCAAGCCCAGAGACCTAAATGGGAGTTAGACCGAAAGCATCACATCCATATTTAACAATCAAGTGTTGATGTGTGGAAGTTTGTCCTGATCAGATACTTGGGAAGGGAAGCTCTGCATGAGCTTTCTGGCATAAATGATAGAATATAAAATAAAATGATGTCTGCAAAGAATAAAAATTCAGAGCTTTATTAGTAAAAAAATTACATTATTTCACTTAAAAGTAGAAGAGAACACAACGAGATGTCCCTTGATTAAATTTGCAGCTGTGTAACTTTATATTCTGACATACAAAATAATGTGGACGTCTGCTAAGCATTATTCATTTTTTTTAAAAAAAGGCAGATTTAAATTGTCACAGACCCCTTTTCAGGGCCTGGATCCTGGTGCATTGAGCCACCAAATAGAACATCCCCCAATTGGAAAATGGGTAGGGAAATTATATTGACATATGGAAAATGTGGGCAGGTGGGTGGTGGGGTGAATAGCCCCAAAACATAGGGCTATAGTGTCCCACCATGCTCCATACAGTATGGTCTTATGGCATATTTCTCTGCCTTATCCTGTATACTATATGTCATTTCCCATGTTATATTAATGTGTTTTGTGTTATGTTTAAACTATAACTAAATGGTCATGAAACAGTTAAACAAAATAGGTCTACAATGAGACATTGTAGACAGACAGGAACCAGAGATTGCATGGTAATCTGTTTTGTCCCATTATTTGCCAGAAAAGCTAATTACATCTCTGATGTGCTAGACAGCTAGAGACGGAATGTGTGTATTGGAGGCTGGCCTATTGTTCACAGGTGCCAGACAGGATGCCAGGCTATTATATCCCATGTGGAGTCAATCTCCTGTTTTTGTCTACCACTCCCTGTCATTATTGGCTTATATAGACCTCCCCCTCTGTATCTATTCCCTATAAATATTGTTTGACTTTCCAAAAATAAAACAGTTCACTGCTGAGACATATAGAAATGGTATGTTCTCTTATTTGCTTCTGGTGGCTTGCAATCTTGATCCTATCTCCACCCTGCAAGTAACTTATCCTGGTCATTACCACAGGAAAGTTACTGAGACTCCTTGAAGTGCTGTTTTCTGATGGAGAGACCCTGACTGATACAAAAGCCAGATATCAGGGTGCTGGTGCTGAGATTTTTAAGAATCCAATGTTCCTTGTGGGTAGTTAACCTGTAGCCTATAGCAGGTGGCCCTGGGCAGTTGTAGCCCCTACCCCTGGATCGTCACATAAATGTGAACATCCAGGTGGTCAAATAGATGTCTTATTGCAGGCTGAACTAGCCAATGAACATTTAACCAATGTAGCAGCAAATTACAGTTTCTGTATAAAACCCATTGCTTTGTAACAAAGCATTGCTCAGAAGTTGGGTGTAATTGCTCTGTACCTTCAAACACGCAGTTTTTAATAAACTTTTTTTCCTTCCATTAATGGTCATGACGTAATTGGCAAAGGTCATTCCTAGTCCTAGAGAACATTGATCTGTAACATGTAAATGTAGTCACTGGTGAGGTGGGTCCATGACAGTCAGCACTATGACTTCTCTAGCAGGCCATACTCTCACAGCTTTTTATTGAAAGGAAGAGAAAGTGGAAGTTAATCTTGTTATCCCCAAAATGGCACCACCCTAGGCCTCAAACTCTGAGGCCTAGGACTAAACACACCTAGAATCAAAACTGACTGATATAAAAGCTCCTGAGAATATTACACTTTATCAATAAAAAACTTTGACACAATGATCAGTATAAGAATCAATATCTGAGTTCTTTCAGTACAAGTTGGTCAATCTTTTATCTAAAATTAATATCCTAAAAATATGTCCTGGTTCTGACCCACAAGTACTGGAACTGGACATGCTTAATATACATCAAAGCAATGTTTTTCAAGAACCAAGTTTGAAATAAATAGTTTGTGCCACATATTTTTCACAACATATTACAGATTTTACAACACAATTGGCTTTCTTCCAACTGATAAACTTCAGAACAGTTTAATTGTTTACTGTAAACATATACATGAGCGCTTTTGTTCCACTTAGTCTGATAAGATGTCAAGTTTTGCAAATTACTTAAAAATCAATATTTAAAACATTTCCATTCACATGACTTGCAGAGAGACTCTGATGGGCATGTTGGATGTCTTATTAATTAGTGAATGAAATTCCATCTGTTCAAATATTTATATGAATTCAGGAAATATCTTCATCAAGCAGATGTATCTTAGCCTTTAAAACCTCTTTACGGACATCTGATGCAGTTGATTTCAAGTGAAAATAAGTTATTTAATTTTTGCTAAAATAATTGTACAAACAGGGACAATTTTAAAGTACAACGTAAGAGTTTGATAGATCAGAGCACATAACAACATATTAATCTATCCTATTCAATAAGATTAATGTATTAAAAGGTTTGAGATGTGCTTACTAAGAGCCCTATTCTCCTAGAAGCCTGCAAATGCCTCTAACCCAGGGGTGGTCAAGTTCGGAGGGCCACACACTAGACTGGATTTGAAGATATCTTTTCTGAGCACAGATGAGTCAATCAGGATGACTGAAGAGGTGATTTACTCACCTGTGTGCAGCAAGGATATCATCAAATCCAGGCATGTGTGTGGCTCTCCAGGACAGAACATGCCCACCCCTGCTCTAACCCATTTTTTACTGCGGGTGTTTTTTCTCTAAATGTTTAGATGTATTCTATTGACTTAAGCTTACAAATTTACCAGCTTGAGCCTAAACTCGTAAACCCTGCCATTTAAAGTAGGATTTCAAGGGGCGTGATCTGACAATTTTTAAGCAAGCCTGTAATGTACTTCTTAGACACAGCAAATAGTAAATGAGTTTGTCATCATGATGTCAGTAATACATGGAAGTTACACGTAATTGGAGGCTACAAATTAATTAGTGACAATAAGTAATATTTCCGATCATGCTTGCAATCCAGCGATCTATATAATGATAAAATTCATTAGATCATCTGTTTTAGTCCATGTGCTTTTCATGATAGGTATTAACCCCTTGATCGATATTACTCAGAAATAACAGTTAAAATAATATTTTTTGAGTGCATATTTGTGGGTTTGAGACTGTTCTACAATTAATTCTAATGTATTTCCATGCTTTTAAAGGACAGTATTGTGTGTTTAATTGATGCTACAGCTATAAGTGTTTGAAAAAGCCCTTGCAAGTCCTATTTAGTACTTGTAATATTTTTGACAGAAACGTGATACTTCTTTCGGTTGCAGGTCAGACTTTATTTGGGTACTACAGGTCTAATAGAATACCGATTTTGTGTAACTTTAATTATTTAGAGCTCATAATAAAACCAATGTAGTTCCAAGGCCAAAATTGCTTCTTAGGCTGGCCCATAGTGATTGTGGGCGGGTAACTCGTAATCAGATTGCGAGTAGCTGATAGAATTTGTGACAATATTATGAGCTATTTTAAGTGTGGATAAATGTATGAATTCGGCAATAGAATAGGACCCTAAGTTTCCACTCACTTATGTTGCTAAGTAGTGATTGCAGTTGTGCATAGTCCACAATAGGCATTAATGAGCAGGTGCAAGGTATAGTACATTTAATTTTGTTTATTTGCTGTGAGATCCACAGGAAACATTCTGCATGTATTAAATATATATCCAGTCTCCACTGGATTTGTGTCCATGTTTCTTTAATATTTCTTTAATATTTTTCCAAGTTTTACTACAACTTAAGCCAGTGATACAATAATTATACAACAAAACAAATCAAAGAAAATAATAGGCCTAACTTCCACCAAAGCACTACCTTTATACACGTTAATAATAAAAATAATCTTTCATCTCTCACAGACTAAATTCCCTGTGAAACCCTCAGCCAGGATCTGTGAGAATCAGTTGTATTTTATAGTGGGAATTCCATTTAGAAATTGTTCCACAACCTACAGCTCGTGTCTCTTATCATACAAACAAACCAAACATCTTGACTAAATATATACAGACATTGATTATTAATATTATTACTCTTTATTTATAAAGTACCAACTTTTTCTGTATAGCTATTTACAAAGTAGAATAGAGTGGATACAATTAGTAATTTACATAATTTAAGTTAAAGGGCCAGTTAATTCAGCAGAACTTGGAGCACACTGTAATGTACTCCTGAAAACATGTTGAAATACTTTTTGAATTTTTTAAAAAGGGGCTTTTTTTTACAGAAAAAAAATCATAAATTAAGTTCTATTTACATGAGAACAGAGAGTCTGACAGCAAGAGCTGCCATGCACAGAGCAAAGCATAACAAGGGTTAACCCTTCCCAAATTCATCTGTGCAGGGAAATAACTGTTAAAAACTCATAAATATGGTACCTGGGGGTTAATTGATGGCTGATGACATTCCTGAAGGCAGAGTAAAACCATAATTCTTTCTGTTCACATGGAGCTGGGAACAGCTGTTCCCTGCAGATGCTGTAAATTATGGGGAAGTCTGCAGTGTGTTTGTAAACAAACCTAACACTGTACATTTGTAACTGTTATTAGTTTAATTTAAAAAAAGCAATATAATCTTGTGCTCTTCCACACAATGAAGAGCACTTATAGTGAGGTAAATGGCCCTTTAAGTATACATACAAGTACAGATATAGAGGAATACAAATATTAAAAAATGGGCCAACACAAAGTTTTGTGCAAAAGGAGTGAGAGCCCTACTCTGAAGAGCTTGACATCTAGAAGGTAAGGTTGTGGTGTGATGGGGAGTGGTAGATGCAAGGTGATAGTGAATAAGGTAGTAGGCTGGTGCAAATTGAAGTGACTTTGTGTTACACTGTAGATTGTGTAAGTGAGCAATGTGGTAGAGTATCCACTTGGCTGACGGTGATAAACTTTTTTAAGGAGATGCGTTTTTAGTGAGTTTTTAAAGGTTTTGAGACAGGAAGATAGTCTGGTGGAGTAAGGCAAGGAGTTCCACAGAATATTGAGAGCTCCACAAAAGTCCTAAATGCGGGATTGAGATGGGGTGACTAGAGAGGAGGAAATAGAAAGGTCATAAGCAAAGTGAAGAGAGTGGTTGGGAAAATATTTTGAGATGAGGGTAGAAATACTATATAAGGGGATGCACTAATGTTAAGGGCCATGATTTTTAATTATATTCTGGGGCTATGGGACGCCAGTGGAGTGACTGACAGAGAGGAGCCGCAGACACTGAGAGATAAGTATGGAAGATAAGTCTAGAGGAAGACTTCATTATGGACTGGAGTCAAGAAAGGTGGGTGATGGGGAGGCCAGCAAAGAGCGAGTTGCAATACCCGAGCCGAGACATAATGAGAGAAATAATTATAATTTTAGTTGTGCCTGTAAGATAATGACATAGGGCCTCATTCTATTAGCGGCCGTAAATCGGCCGTAAGGCTGCAATTCCTTGCGGGGGTTCAGTTAACTTGCGATTCTATTATACGGCCCCGCAAGGATCTCCTTTTACGGCCGGCCGCATATCTTGGAACCGGCCGTAATCTCAGAAATATAAAAACTCAAAAATAAATTCAAGCCTGCACTGTACAGCTCTGTAAATGCTAGGGATCATATTGGGGGACATGAGGATTAAAGGTAACCCACTCTCAAGATTGCACATCTGCCCAAACCCGAGTTCAAATTAACTGTTTATTTTCCGGCTGCGGCGTGGGTGTGTCTGAGGTGCTCCAAGCACTCTGGACTTTTTACATGGATATTTTACGGATATTAAAAATAAAATATTTTACGGATTTGAGTACAGGATAATTATGTGCTATTTTTTCTAACACCTAAAATCCCTTTATAGTCTTCGCAAAGTGCAGGATGGCTTTATTTAAGCTATTTTATGTGCTTAATTGGTGCTAGCGGGACCTCTTTCCTGCAAGTAAGCTGCGGCTCGCTTTTAGCCTTGCAGAGAGG
Source organism: Discoglossus pictus (assembly GCA_027410445.1). Classification (NCBI taxonomy): domain Eukaryota; kingdom Metazoa; phylum Chordata; class Amphibia; order Anura; family Alytidae; genus Discoglossus; species Discoglossus pictus. The sequence continues at coordinate 450,895,184 of CM050164.1, read as the reverse complement.
TTTCCCGGAGCAATTGAATTGCAAAACTCTTGCGGCCGTTTTAGATCAAAGGCTTTCCTCTGGCGCGAGCGGCCGCAAGAGATAGCAAGGCACCGGCCGCAAGCCTGCCGGAGCCTTCGGCCGTAAGGGAATAGAATAGCCGAATAGCTTGCGGCCGGTCCTTGCGGCCCCGCAACGGCTGCGGACGCTAATAGAATGAGGCCCATATTTTGGAAACGTTTTTTGAAGGCTCAAAGTCCCATAGTTTTGACAATAGATGCAACTGTAAATTGTTTCAAGAAAACAGCCTTCGTTTACATGTTATTAATTAGCCGGCCTATTTACATTGCAGCTTTCACAGCATTGTTTCAACAATAATAATAATGGTAATAATCATTAAATTAGATACGACAAACCATACAGATTTTTTAGTAGTAAATTGACAGCGGTAAAGAAAACGAACATTTTTAACACAATAAAACAAGCCGGAGCAGTTACTGAAATTCACTGAAAAGGTGTGTTATTACACCAACAATTTGTTGTCAGAGAAAAGAATGAATCAATACAGGGCCTCCTTCTGTCTAAGTCTAACTGCGGTGTGTCAGGGAGCTGTAACAAGCAGTTTAAATGAAAAGTAAAGGCATTTTAACAGATTTTTTTGCTCAAAGAAAAAAGTTTGTAATAGAACCATAGATTTAATAGTTGATAGGAACAAAAAAGGCCCAACTTGTATGCTTATCCCATCTATCTAAAGGTTTGGCTAATTGTAAGCTCAGGATGTCCTTATACGTACCCCAGACATGCTTGAATTCCTTAGCTGTGATCATACCACATCTGCTGAAAGACTGGTTCAGATATCTACTACTCTCTCTCACAGAAATCCTAAAACATTGCAACTGCAAATATTACTTATTGGCACTAAGGAATTCTTAAGTCATTAAAATGCATATAAACATTTATAACAAAACACCCAAAGACAAATTGATTGCGTTCAAGGCATTTGCAAGTAGCTAATACAATATGTCCCTAGTACTGACAACTGCAGCAGCAAATAATCACACACTACTGTGCTTTAAAATACTGGGGGCCTTATTCAAATGTTTGGCCAATTGAATAGGGCTCTATATAAGAACATAGCATATTTTTTTACAGAAGTTTTTAGTTAGTAAAGACCTTGCTTTGGATAGAGATTCACTAACTAAAACACTTCTGTCAAAAAAATATGCTATGTGCTTATATAGAGCCCTATTCAATTGGCCAAATCGCATTTGAATGAGGCCCTGGGAATGCATGAAACACCATTAGAATTAAATGCACGTCAGGCTCAAACTCGCAAATCTGCAATAATAATAAAAATATATATATATATTTTATTTCTGTGTTATATTGATTCTTGGAATCAAGGGGTTAATACATATCTGGAACCCGTGTGGACTAGAATATTGCCAGATCATATGATCATGCCCCCTGAAATCCTATTTACAAGTGCATAGTTTATGTGTGGAGGCTGTGAGAGGATAGTTGGAAGTTAGAGACAATTGAATATATCTAAATGTTTAGAAAAAAATGTGGCCTGCAGCCAAACTTTTAGGTTACAGGCAATTGCAAGCTTGCAATTCATTGGGGCCCTATGTTAATTTCAATATCTAAGAAGTGTACAGAACTCTAGTGCATGCAATGCGGGTTGGACCTAGGTTAGTGTTAGGATTCCTAACAACATTATTTAGAGAAAATAACACTAGTAATTATATTGTCCAAACTGCTAATATTTGTTAGCAGATGGCAAATGATACTGGATATAACTTTTATTCCCATACATTAAAAAGACTGTGTTAATATTCTAAAAATGTGTTGAATAAAAAAATATGTTGGGTCCTTAGGAACTCTTACTTAAGGCTTTGTAGCAATCCTTAGTTGTCTGATATCTCAATATTTCAATTGCAGTGCATGTGGATTGCTTCTTAAGTGTGATTAGTCACTTGTGATTAATTATACTCAGGCACAGGATACATCCAGCTAACACTGGGCATATTTTTTGCGTTCTTATCATATCAAGTCTCATGCTTATTACTGAGTACATATCTTTATTCTTACATTCAATGTCGAATGTTATTGTCCCATATTTTCATATAAGGTATATTTTAATACAACTGGATTCTTGATTGTTATTTTAAACAGCTTGCAGATTGTATAGAGTAACTTCTCTATCCCCCAGTGTCTAATTATGATTTTTATAAGACACTGGTACAGAGTTATATTTTTTTTATCTGTTGATTTTATGAAACCACTTAGCTGTTTTATAGTGTCTTATAATAATTTTTTATAAAAAAACATTGGCTGTTGCACAGAGATACCTTTAGCCCTATTAAATTCAAGCTAGGTTTAAAAATGTAGCTTGCATTGTAGAAAGTAGGATGTACGGCTATTAAAATAGCCCCGTAATGTAGGCCGTTGCCGATCTGCAGGTTAGCTGTGAAAAAAGCCTACGTGATGAGCAACGTTGAACTTTGCAGCAGCAAATACTTTGATCCGTCAAGCCCATAAGCGTTACAATTCCAATCATGCTATTAACTTGCAACTAAGTAACTCGCAAGCAAGCCCGTAACGCGCAAAAGGAGCTCAGTGCCCTACGAGTGCTGGGGAGGACTAAAGTAGAGTCCAATACGTAGCACTTGTACTGTAATTAAAAACACACTACTGTACAATTATTAAGAGTGAAAGTGATGTTAGGTCTTAGAATGAATAACACAACATTCTCAAGTCCGCAAATCGGTCCAATAAAATACTTCATTTTATGTGTTAGATCGATCCTGGCAATCAATGTGTTAATACATATAATGTAACCCAAGTGTAAAAGAATATCACATTTGCAGCTTTATTAATATTGCATTATAAATGGAATGTGGATCCGATTGTAACTTTAAATTGAAGCCCGTAAGACTTTGAAATCCAACCTCCATTTTTCTGTGACGCAATGATGATGATCTTTCTTTCCATTGGCTCCATCTAAACCCGTAACTACGGGTTTGCTTAATTGATCACCAGCAAAAACGCAAATCCGACGGCAGACAACTGATTTACGGATTACAGCTCAAACTCGTAACTCGCAGCCCGTTCTGATTTAATAGCACAGTAACACGGGGGATTTCAAACCCAGAGCCGCTGCGAGCTTCACATTGCACTCACATGGCTGGAATTTAATAGGACCCTTATTGAGCTTTCATATTTTCTCAAGGACTCTTATTTGTTTTCCAGTGTCCTCTTATAATTTCTACTGAGCATTGGTATTTCATAATGCGGTCACTCTGTTGTATTATTCTTTGATTATCTATTTGGATCTCTCTGTGTTATAGGTATATAATGTATTAATTATACTTGAGCCTATTATGTTGGTCTGTAATTTGTTATTTTGTTCACAGTATTGTAAAAGTTCATATGTATCATGTCAGTCCTTGCTGGTATCCTCTTATTTACCATATGTTATTTTTTTTTCTTCTCCCCTCCAAAAAAATATGTGTACTCCAGTTTATCGATTCTTTAAGAGCTTGTAAGTTTTTTCCTCATGCTATACACCAATTTCTCCTGAGTATTATTATTGTAAATTCCTAAGGCAATTGGGGCTATGTATCAAGCAGCTATACAGGCAAGTTCATCAGATACTATGTGCTACATTAATCACATGCTTAGCTAGTGCCAATATTGTTTTAGCATTCAGATCTGTGTCCGATGCCTATAAACTGGTAGTGGAGTGTGTGACATCACATTTTTTGTGACGTGCACGCTTCCCGAAGCCTGATATACGTTTCACAAAGTTGCAAAACGTGCGTCAAGCTTGGGAAACTTGCACATTGCAAAAAAATTATGTCACACACTGAATTGCTGGTTACCGGTATATACCCACAATGCCTAATTTAATTTCCCCCTATGTGTTACAAATAAGAAGCAACACATTACTATTCAGAATTTGCATATCAGCATAAAAATACAACACAATGGTAAATATTTCAAGAATTATTTTGTTTAGAACAAAATAGCTAGTATGGAGTATAAAGAATTTTTAACGCTCTTTAAAGGGCCCTGTAGTCCAAAATTTTAAGCATGCATTTAAAAGATCACAGATTAAATGCTAACATTTTTTCTAATATAGAAAATGTAATTGAAATAAAATATAGACAGTGTGGGATTAATTTCTCCTTCTCTTTTCTGATATGTTACAAGAGGAGGGCAGTGAGATGTTTGGATATCTGAACTGCAGGATATTTTGTGGTTGTTCCCATTTGTATAAATGCCTAAAAAAAAGTATAAAAAGGACTTGTAGCGTAGTTTTTTTGGTGGAAAAACTAGGTTCAGAAAACCTGTATTTTCAGCTTGTGGACACAATGGAACCAAAATGTTTTGATGTTGAAAATGTTTTTGATAGATCCAATAGATCTCTTATCGTGTCCAAATAAATTTCAAAATACAACACCATTATATGGAACTCCAAATTTTCATCCATAGAATAAATATAGTTGAAAATATCTTGCACTATTCTGGGAAAGACGTGCTCTTTCTTGACAAGTAATGACATTTGTGGGGTTTTAGTTCAATGTGAGGGTTTTGGTCCTCTGAGCACCTTCGGCGCTCATTGCTAGCCTCTCCCCTGTGTACGTCAAGTTTCCTGCTTTGCAGTGATAACCTTCGGTGCTCATCGCAAGCCCCACGCTGATCGCCTTTGCGAACCTTTCCTCTCGCCTACTGTACGGGGCCGCTCATTGCAGGGTTCATTAACCTGCAAGTTTTGTGCTTGGGAATGGCATGTGTCTCTTTCCAGCATCTCCCCCTCTGTCCCTTCCCTGTGTGTTTCTCCTCTGTGTGTGTGCTGAATGTTTGCGTGGCGCGCGGTGACTGCCGTTGGTTTTATTTTCAGTCCTGCGTGACTGGCATTGTTGATGTAAGTGTTAGTGTGTTCGGTGTGGTGTATTTTCTAAGTCCCGTGCGCCTGTTCGTGTAAGTGTTAGTCTTCAGTGTTGTGTATTTTGTAAGTTTTGCGAGCCTGGCGTTGCTGAGCCTCGTTTTCATGCTGTTTCCGAAAATTTATATTTTTTGTCCACCATTATTTTCCTTGCTTAGGAGATTTTGGAGTGATGAAAAATGCCAAATATGGATGTAATTTGCTTGCAACCTCACTCCCAGGCTTCCTGTGTCCCAGCCACTTTGGCGCTCATTGCAGCCTAAGTCCTGCACTGCTGCTTCGCCAGCTTTGTGTGACGGCGGTGCTGGCTCACCTTGCTGTTGCGCCCTCTCTTCACAAGGGACACAACTGCGTTACCAACATTGCAAGCGTTACAAACAGCGCAAAGATCGACAACTGTGCCACAACAATTGAAGCCAGAAGAAGGAGAATTGATAAAGAACCCTCCCTCACTTTTAACCTGAGGAGCCTCCCCAAACTTCCTGTGAATGCTGATGATCTATATCCTGGATGTTTATTTGCTTGCAAGTATGATCTTTTGTGGTACTTAGGAAGGATATTGGAGATTAATTTAGACCAGGGAGATGCTTTTGTTAAACTTCTTCACCCAAATGGACCTTCACCTTCATTCTGCTGACCAAGCCGTGACAATTCTTGCGCAATACCATTTCCTCATATGCTTAGTATCGTACAACCCCCACAGACAATCACTGGCAGAAGATACTTCTTTCCCAACAATTGGATGGCGTTTTTGGAAGAAAAAATGGGAAACTTACAGGTGATACTGAAGCTACAGCAAAAAAACTGAGGACCATTAAACTTGTAAGGTATTCAACTGTGATAATAAGATAGTCTATGGTAATTTCTTACTTTAGTTTAATTGTTTTCCTTATTGTTATTAATGTATCTCCTGTCATAAAACTGCCTCACTGTGAATTACGCCTCAATATATATTTAACATAAATGTTAAAAAGTCTCCATGCATCCATTATTTCAAGATGGCACGCAAACATCATTCTTTTTTTTTTCTTTTGTAAGATACTCATGTCTTTGTATGCAATAATATTCTGAAAAACAAATTGGGGATCAAGTAATGTTGTATAATTGAATAGAATGCATTATTTTAAATTATTTTAATCTTTTTCTTGCTAGATCCTATTACCTTACTTGTCAGCATTTAAAGTTTCTCACCAATTTTTTTTTTTTTTTATTGATTTTATTGATCCTGCAAGGTGCTTTAGGGAAAGCTCTAAGGACCCTGAATCCAAGCTCAAAGACAGGGCCCTCCATTCTTTGCAATGTGTTAATCTTGAACTTGTCATTGCCTGTAACTTAATTTATGTATAGCGCTACGGAATATGTTACAAATAAACGATAATAATAATAGTCAATTTTCATAATTTTAAATAAACCAAGACTAAAAACAAGTCTGCACTTTCGAAAAAAACTATAATAACCAATATTATGTTAAATTTTCAGATGAACAGCTTTGTTTCATTAATTTTTTCTATTACAGCTATGGATTGTAGGAAAGTTGTACAAAAAGGCTACCCAGTAGCTATTTTGTTTCCACAATGTCCAAAAAATGTAACATTTTTGTTACAACGAATATAAAACCCACAAATGTCATTCTTTATCCAGAAAAAGCATGTCTTTGCAATAATTTTCAACATCAAAACATTTTGGTTCCATTGTGCCCACATGCTGAAAATTCAAGTTTTCTAAACCTTGTTTTTCCACCAAAAAATCTACGCTACAAGTACATTTATAATTTTTTTATGACAATTTTTGAGCTCTGGTGTATTTTCTTTTTGAAATCCTCATCACTTTATTGAGCTCTGTGTAAAATGTCAAAGAAATCATTGGAGAAAAGCAATAAAATGTACGCAAGGGTATCTTGTGCCGAGGATCTCAAGATGAACAGACGAGACAGATTTAATGAAACTGAAGTGCTATAAAATTAAAACCGTGTGAGACAGAGGGAAAAGAATGTAAGGGGGTTTCTTTCAACCATGAGGGAAGTTTCATCAAAATCTGAGTCGTAGGGTGACATGACCTCGTTGAATTGACGTGGAATGACCCACAGATTACATGGGAAATTACATACAGTATACAGGATAAGGCAGGGCATATGCCATAAGAAACATGAAACATGGTGGCAATATAATTATTCTACCCATATTCCAATGGGGAAGCATGTCCAGGATCCAGGCCCTGGAAAGGGGGTCCGTGACATTACTCCCCCCTTCCAGACAGCAGTTCTGGGGCTATGATCCTTGATGGATGATAGTCTTGAACTGCAGCCCATAGCCCAAGTCCAAGTTCCCATCCAAATAAGAAAAATGCTGGCCCCAGTGGCCACAGCATAAGTCCCAGTACATGATCTCCTCCAGGAGGTGGTAGGAGGGGGGGTGGGGGGTAGCCCATCATTCAGGAAAGTGTCAACAGTCCCTAACCCCATTCCTTTCAATAACCCACCCCAAATTTCAGGCATCAATCTTGTGGACACATCCAGGATGTCAGGAACTAGAATCTCATCCAGGGGCATACTGTTGTCCCCTTTGCCACAGGCAGGTAGTGGCTCTGGGGTATCCCATCTAGGGAGCGCTCAGGCGGGGATAAAAATCACTTCCCTGCCGGCACAATCTCCTTGGGTCAGTTGTGAAGGAAGGGTTGGGGAAAAAACACAGCAGACTCAGGATTAGGGTCCCTGGATGGAAACCCTTTCCTGGCTGAGGCTCACCTGGGGTAGCAGACTTCCCAGGGGTCTGTAGCTCTTGGGTTAGCGGCTTGAACCTCTCTGGTTGTTGCCCATCATCCTGTGGCAGGTGCTGCTTAACACTGCACCCTGGTCTTGCATTTACCAGGGTAACTCCACTTACTTGAGCCAAGTCTCACCTGGGCCCACCTCCTGGTCTGTGGCAATCTGTTGCCTTCACTGCTCCAGCATACTGGTGATGAGGCTCCTTTTCTCCCTGATCACCTCTGCTCTGCAGGTCTCCATGGGGTCCATGACCCCCTCTTTCCAGGGCTGGCCTTCCTTGGACTTGGGCCTGGTTTTGAAGGTTTGGCAAAAGCGCTGAGTGGTTTCTGCTTCCCCCGCCAAGCCACAGGAAGTACTGGACTTCCAAACTGCTTAGATCACCATATCCCATCATTGCTGCTGGTTCTTGCATCAAGATCTCACCGCTGCGACCACCTGTGAAGATCCAAGCTGGCTAGTACTGCCCAGGGCCCCCTGGAAAGGGGGTCTGTGACACTATCTGTCTCTTGTTTTAGGGTTAAGTTATGTTAATTAAAGAGACATTATTTGTCATTGTGAAAATAAAATACTGAATTGTATAAAACTTGCTCTTTTAAAAGTTTTGGTTGGCATTTAACTTAAAGGGCCACTTAATTCAGTACAATTTCAACCACATCACAGTAAATATCTAAAACCATGTTGAAATACTTGAGAAATCACTGAGAAATCAAATAAATTCAAATCTGTGTTTACATGGACATTGACTGCCCAATGCGAAACCCACAGCTACAGCTCTGTGTTGTGAGCAAAAAAAAAAAAAATGTAACCATTAACAAATCTATCTGTGCAGAGCATTGAAAGCTGAAATCACCTAAACAGATCAGTTATGGTTGAAATGGTCAGTGGAGTCGTGAGTCCAGGGAAAACTGCTATCAATCACTGTCTTCACTGTGTGGTGCAAAAGGCTATTAAATTCTACCATGCCGCGAGTTACGGACCAGAGACACAAGCTTGTAAACCATTCTTGCACCAGTTGGATGTGCGGCTGTGAACATGATCAATTAGTAAAACCTATACTTTAGACGGAGCAAATGGCAAATGAGATCGTCATCATTACGTCACTGAAAAATGGAGGTTAGATTTCAAAGCCTTACGGGTTTCAATTACGAGTTTCGATCGGACCCGCATTCCAGAAATAATACAATATTAATACATCAGTAAATATGATATTCTAGTCCATGCGAGTTCCATTATATGTATTAACACATTGATTGCCGGGATCAGTATAACACGGAAATTAAACATAAAATAATGTATATTTGCGAGCTTGAGAATGTTGTGCTATTAATTCTAATACCTAACATCAATTTCCCTTTTAGTGTGTAAGTACAGTAGTTTGTTTATATTTTACTTTACAGTGCTACGGATAGGACTTTAACCCCCTAGCGGGTCCTCTCTAGTACCCGTTGGCTTTTTGGCTCCATTTGTCGGGTACAGGGTTGAACGCCAGTGCATTCATTGCAATTTAATAGTGTAATTGTAATGTAACAGTTATGGGCTTGACAGAACAAAGGATTTGCGGCTGCAGAGTTAAAATTTTGTCATCCCGTAGGTTTATTTTGCACTTAACTCGCAAGTCATTAGCGGGTTGCTTTACAGGGCCAATTTAATAGCCGTAAGTCTTGCGAGCTACGTTACGGGCTACAGTTTTACACGTTGAGAGAATTTGATGTGGCTGTTAGTATGTAAACATGGACTTAAAACTTTAGATTTTTTAGCGGTTATTAGTGTAATTAATTAATAAATGAAAAGCACTTACAGTGGGGTAAATGGCCCTTTAATAACTACTTGGTTTGAGATGGCAGGGTACCTATAAAATACACTCTTTTGAATGTATCATAGCCAACTTCTCAATTTATCTTTCCTTTAAATAATAACTTTTTACTGCCTTGTCAATACATAGTCACAAATACATGTTACAAAAATATTCGTTTGAGAAAACAAGTTATTTGCATAATTGTAATCATGTTTTCAGTTATGATGAAGGGTTAATATTACAATTCAATTTCCTCTTCACAAGTCTTTGGATTTTCATTGATGAATTTCCATTCTAATTCACTTCCTACCAGTACAAATTGTAGACTCCTGTAGAGTTAATTTCCTCTGTATGTCCCATCTATTTAATATGACTTGTCTGTGCATAATCAACTTTTTCTAGCATTGGAACAAATGGACTTTGTATGACATTTATTAATAATATATACAGCACTATAATTCTCTCTGATTTAAGCATGGTGTGTGTTTGAATATATATTGGGGGAATTTATTAAGGGATAGCTGGTGCTAACGTGCCTACGATAGCCCCTGTTAACCTGCGATGCAGCTTCTCAGCATTTATTAAAGCCCATTCTCCCGTGTTATAGCTAACTCATCAAGGCTCATCATAAGTTGTAGTGATCAGGGTTTTTTATGGGCATGTAACCTGCATGTCCCCTTCTGGATCGCTACCTTGTCGTGGTGAGGGGGCTTGTGTACTTCGATGAAGCTCTGAGCTGTACCATGAATGGTCAGAAAAGATGGGCAGGTCATGGCAGAGAGGTCACACAAATTGTGGTTTACTGGAGAAGGAAGCTGCAACCCACTCCAGTAATGTTATGGAGAGGCACAACCAGAGACATAACGATATGGCACTGGAGGATGAGCCCCTCAGGTCAGAAGGTGCCTACTACATTACTGAGGAAGGGCAGGGCAATTACAAGTAGCACCAAATCTAATGAAGCATAGGAACCTGCATAGGAACCTAGAATGTTTGAACTATGAACCAAGGCAAACTAGATGTGGTCAAGAAAGTGATGACACATTTAAACATTGATATCTTGGAAATTAGTGAACTTAAATGGACTGAAATGGGACATTTCACATCAGACATCTACTAAATCTTCTATTGTGGTCAAGAATCCTGCAGAAGAAATAGATTAGCCCTCATAGATAATGAAAGAGTGTCCAAAGCAGTGCTCAGGTACAACCCATGACAGCATTATTTCAATTCAAATTCAAGGCAAGCCATTTAACATATAGTGTCCGAAGTCTATGCTTCAACCATGGATGCTGAAGAGGCTGACGTTGTCCAGTTCTATGAAAAAATCAAGCAGCTCAAAGATATAACACAAATAATAGTAATAAATGTATATAATGAAGCAGGTCAGAAATTAGTCGAATTCTGTCAAGATACAGATAGACCATGAGCTTCTTATTGCAAAGTTAAAAATTAAACCGAAGAAAAGAGAGAAAATCATCAGACCAAGTAGATAAGAAATAAATAATGCTTATACAGTAAAGTAAATAATAGATTTAATGGACTGGACATGGAAGTTAGAATGCATGAAGAACTTTGGACCGAAGTTTGAAACATTATCCAGGAAACAGGAACAAAGAATATATCTAAAAGAAAGAAAACTAAGAAGACAAACTGGCTATCTGATGAGCCTTTGAAATTAGGAAAGAGAAAGGCAGAGGAGATAGCAAATTATTTGTCTAACTGAATGCAGAATTACAGAGGATAGCAAGAAGAGACAAGGAGCCATTCTACAATAAGCGATGTGAAGAAATCGAGGAAGATAACGAATGGGTAAATCAAGAGATCTCTTCAATGAAATTGGGGACTTCAAAAGCCACCTTTCATGCCATTGTAGGCATGATAAAAGACAACAAATGTAAATACTTAACAGAAGAAGATCAGGTATGAAACAGGTGGCATGAATACACTGAAGATATACTGTATACAGGAAGGATCTTAATAGCAGTGATGACCTCAATAATTTGTCCAATGAGCTGGAGCCAGACATTTTGGAGAGCGAAGTGAGATGGGCCCCAGGATGTATTGCAATAATAATACTGCAAGAGTTGATGGAATCCCAACTGATGGTGCCTTGAAAGTGTTGCTTGCCGTATGCAAACATATTTGGAGAACTCAACAATGGCCAATAGACTGGAAAAGGTCAGTCTACATTCCAATCCCAAAAAAAGTCAGTACCAAAGAGTGCTCCAATAATTGAACAATTGCACTCAATTCACATGCCAGCAAGGTAATGATTAAGATTCTTCAAGCTTGACTCCAACAATGTATGGACCGAGAACTACCAGATGTGTAAGCCGGGTCCCACAGAGGAAGAGGCACAAGAGATTAAATTGCCAATGTGCCATGGAGAAAGCAAAAGAGTTACAGAAAAGCATTTACTTCTGCTTCATAGACTATTCTAAAACCTTTGTGTAGATCACAACAAAAAGTTCTTACAGAGATGGGAGTACCAGATCATCTCATCCTCCTCCTGAAGAATCTGTATGTGAACCAAAAAGACAACAGTATGGTTCAAGGTGTGACAAGGTTGTATATTGTCACTTTATTTATTCAACTTATCTGCAGAGTACATCATGCGTAAGGCCGGACTGGATGAACCTAAAGCCGAAAACAAAAATGGTGAAAGAAATATCAACAACCTCAGATACACCGATGATACTACTTTGATGGCTGAAAGTGAGGAGGAACTAAAGGACCTATTGATGAGCGTAAAAGAAGAGCGTGCAATAGTTGGCCTGCTACTCAAAGTTAAAAAGATGAAGATCATGGCAAACAGCAATCTCAGTTCGTGGCACATAGATGGGGAAGAAGTGGAGGCAGTGATAGATTTTATTTTCCTGGGATCCAGGATCTCTGCAGATGGTTATTGTAGTCATTAAATTAAAAGACGTTTGCTTCTGGGGAGGAAAACTATGGCATGCTTGGACAAGCTATTGAAAAGTAAAGGTCTGCATTGTTAGAACTATGGTATTCCCAGTAGTAACATACGGATGTGAGAGCTGGACTATAAAGAAGGTTGAGTCCTATATAATTCATACCTTGGAACTGTGGTGTTGGAGAAAACTACTTAGAGTCCCTTGGACTACAAGAAGGTCCATTAAATCAATGCTTCAGGAAATCAAGACAAACTAGAAGGTATGATCATGAGGCTGAAGCTGAAATATTTTGGCCATATCATGAGACGGCTTAATTCCCTAGAAAAGACTCTGATGCTGGGAAAGATTGAAGGCACAAGAAGAAGGGGACGACAAAGGCGAGGATGGATAGATTAGGTCACCAAAGCTTTGAACATGAACTTGATGGAGTTCAGAAGGGCAGTGACTGAGAGATATTTTTATTACAGTAGTTTTTGGTTAGTGAAGACTTTGCTTTTGGATAGAAGTTCACAAACTAAAAACATCTGGAAAAATATGTTATGTGCTTATATAGATCCCTATTCAATTGTCCAAATAGCAATTGAATGAGGCCCATACAGCCTCATTTAATTCAATGAATAAAAATTGCAACAGTTACAGATTGATTTAATTGAACAAGCCCCCAATTACAGGGCCAAAGTCTAAAACCTTAAACCATGAACCCGTATGTAGCATTTCAGGGCAAGATCATGATCAATTAAGCAAGCACATAAGTTTTGATTTAGAAACAGCCAATAGTAAATGAGACCCTCAACATGACATCAGTAAAACATGGCATCAATCAATTAGTGTTTAGACATCCGATATGTGATCAGGCTCACAATCCAGCAATAAAAAAATAAAAAAATGTAATTGCAGATTTGCCAGCAGGAGACTGTTATTTCTAATGTCTTTCATCTCTTTCCAAGTGCAGTATTGATTTTTTATTTGCATTTAAAGTGATACGATCAGGTGTCTAACCTCCTTGCGAGTTTTATCTGGTACTCATATGATTTTCTTCTACATTTGCCATTCACATGTGTGAGAACATTTGCAGGCTTGAGGAATTGTAGCAATTGAATAGCGATTTGCGATTGTAACATTAATGGGCTTGAAAGATCAAAGGCTTAGCTGGAGTTATGATTTTGACAACCGCAGGGATTTTCCGCCTGTAACCCACAGATTGTTTGCGGGTAGCGAAAAGACAAACATTGAATAGCAAATTAGTTTATGTGCTACATTACGGTCTCCAGTAACTTACAATTGCTCAGTTGAATAGGGGCCTTTGAGGGATATCATAAACTGCAGTGCACCATAAAGAGACATCTTAGCGAAAAGACTCCAATTGAATAGCAAATTCATTTTCGGCTCCATTATGGGCTCCCGTAACTACAATTTGCTAAGTTGAATAAGGGCCATAGAATGTTTTGCTAAATTTGCCATTTACGGGTTTAAAAGCAATTGTAGGCTTGTAGTATTGTTGCAATTAAATCTCGATTTGTGGTTTTAGCGATTGTAACATTTGTAGGCTTGAAAGAGCAAAGGCTTAGATGGGTGGGAGTGCCGGTTTTTACAACAAATTCTCAGCCTGTTGCTCGCATATAGATTGCGGTAGCTAAAAAAGGCCAATTAAATATTAGTAACTTTTGCGGGCTACATTGCAAGCTTCGGTAATTGCAATTTTGACAATTTAATAGGACCTTAGGTAATCTAATCAATAACCTAGCATTGACCTGTTACCATGGGGGTCCTTATAGACCCCATAGTAATCTAATCAATAACCATGGGGGTCAGTAGGGACCTCATCTAAACTAAAATTGGGCATTCTTATACTTTATTATTACCATTTGGACCCCCATGGCACCTAACATTAACCCCTCTGTACCGGGGTTCCCTACGGACCACATTGTATACTGTAAAATTAATGACAGTAAATGAATATACAGTATTAACATGATTGGCTAATCTTTTTTAGTAATAATATTTTATTCTTCAGAGCATTCTGACCAAACTGACAATAGAATAGTCCAATTTGTTTAACTTAAACTGAACTTGCTATTTCTTGCCTATGAATTAGAAGTAATTGATTTCATCTGCATGTTACTGTCACTTGTTGATAATCAGTATCATTTCATAGGCTAGCACAGACATTTGAGCAACTGACTGGTTTCTCAGCTTCACATGTGGTACACTATGGAGGGGTTGGGTTTTTAGAGCACTGGGCTGACTTCTCACTTGGGTACAATTCTACTGCAGGCATGGATTGCACCTTTTTGATGAGGGAGCTTTTGTGCTAGGGAGGGATGGTAGAAAAGCTGGAGGAGTTATTAAACTATTAGGTGGGGAGGGACTAGATGATTGTAATGGGGTAGAAAGTGTAGACGGAGTAAGGTATGAATAAACTACTCATGGGGAGGAGATGGGGGAGGATTAGTATAGTAAATAGGGAGGTCTTACTAAGTAACTCAAGTACAGAGGCAGGCACTATGAAACTACAAACTCATAACATAAGGTGTATGCTTGCTAATGCCAGAAGCTTACCAGGAGGAATGAGAGAGTTAGTTTAGTCAATAGGGAGGTATTGCTTGGTAACTCAAGTACAGTGGCAGGCACTTCAGAACTACAGACTCATAACATAAGGTGTATGCTCGCTAATGCAAGAAGCTTGCCAGGAAAAATGGGAGAGTTAAAATTATTGGCAATTAATAAAAAATTAATGAATCTCATGACCAATTTAGGAAAGATAGGGGCAATGGTAAAAGAAGAGGAGGGATTTATCTGTATGTTAAGCCTGAATGTAAGCCTATAGTCAGAGAATATATTTATGTAGCAACTAGCAGCAATGTTGAATGTTTGTGGGTAAAGTTAAATAGCGGAGCAGCAAATTCAAAAAGAATATTGTTAGGAGTATGCTATAAACCCCCAAATATAATTGAAAGTGAGGAAATGCAATTATTGTTACAGATTGAAATGCAGCTAAGCATGGTCAAGTTCTAATAATGGGACATTTTAATTACCCTGAAATAAACTGGAGACCAGCAGTTCAGCTAAGGGGAGCAGGTTCCTGTGTACACTCAGAGATCATTATCTGGCCCAGGTTACTCAAGAACCTACTAGAAATGAGGCCATCTTGGATTTAGTTATCAAAAATAATATTGATATGGTATAAAATGTTGGAATAGGGCAACCTTTGGGAAACAGTGATCACAACACAGTCTTATAAGAGTTGAATTAAAAAACAAAACTGTAAGTGGCTAACGAAAACTCTTAATTTTAAAGGGCAGATTTTAACGGTCTAAGGGCATCAATACAAAGTATAGACTGGGACAGAGAACTGATAGGTAAAAATACTAAACATAAATGAACAACATTTAAATCCTTACTAAATATACATACACATTGACATATACCATGTGGGAATAAAAGTAAAAGGAGTAAATCACAACCCATGTGGCTTAACAATGATTTAAAGATCAAGATACGGAGTAAAAAACAGACATTTAAATTATACAAACAAGAGGGGACAGAGACTGCTTTACGGGAATACAAGGAAATCAACAAGGCAGCAAAAGAGCTATTAGACTGGCTAAAATAGAAAATGAAAAATGAGTTGCAAAAAAGAGTAGAACTAACCCTAAAATATTTTTTAAGTATATTAATGAGAAGAAGGCCAGGAAGGAAGCTATAGGAACATTAGAATGTGAAACAGGCCATCTGAAAATTAGTGACCAGGAAAAGGCAGATGAGCTAAATAGGTTCTTTTCTTCGGTATATGCAAGGGAGGTACCAGTGGTTGGGTCAATGCAACATAATGGGCTACACTACCTTCAACGAATAATTGGTTAACGCAGTAAGAAATCCAAAATAGGTTGGAAAAAATAAATGGTAATAAAGCCCCAGGTCCTGATGGAATACATCCACAGGTACTGAGGGAACTGGGCTCTGTAATAGCCAAAACATTATATTTCATTTTTCAAGATTCACGCAACACAGGGTCGCTACCAGATGACTGGCGAAAAGCAGATGTGATACCTCTATTTTTAAGAATGGCGCAAGAGCAAATCTGGGGAATTATATTAAGTAAGTAGGAGCCATTATGGATTTTTGAAGGATAGGTCATGTCAAAAAAACCTAATTAGTTTCTATGAGGAGGTTAGTAGGAGGTGGTGACAGCAGAGTCTTGGGGACGGTGTTTACAGTACAGAGTACACACTGAACACTAACTGGGCTGAGCACACACTCTGAAGACACAACAGAAGACTAAAGTATTGAAGTTGGAAGGTGGAATATTTAGGGGAATGAAAGACAGTACTATTTTACAGTATGTGTAGTAGATAAGTGGAACAGCCTTCCAGCGGAAGTTGTAGTCGGGCAAAATTAAAAATGTAAGCATGCCTGGGATAAGCATTAAGCTATCCTGGGGATTTATTAAGCCAAAGTTTTAGGTGGACATAATGGGCAGACTAAATGGGTCTTTTTTATTCTTATTTGACATTAAATCTATGTTTCTAAGACTGACCTGAGTAAACAAAGTGAACTGCTTAATTTATTTTGTAAAGGGGAATGATGGAGGATAAAGCAGCCCCCGACCCATCAAAATATAAGCTGCCCATTGTAACCTGTATAATCAGTCTTATCAGCTCGTACTCATTGATAGGACTCACTACTTATCTATAAAACCAGGTATGATCAAGGAGGCAAATATTACATTTGATCTCCCTATTTAGAACAGGATTTTTAACATCAAAAATATCCTACATGAATGTAAAGTATATGAGATAATATTTCAAACTTAGTGATAATTTTTCTTGGCATTTTAAAAACAGTTTGAGACAGTCAATTTTTAATACAATAATTGACATATGATGACTGCCCCTGGAGTGATACAGTACCTGCTTCCTAATTTGTGAAAGTCAGAGATTTGAAGCAATATGTGGTCATAATAGATTTATCAGTAGGTAGCTGCTGCCAAATACATGCACTCATCCAATCCAATTATAAAGTCACCTTAATGTGACAGGTTTCCAAGAACATGAATCAAATGTACGAAGGACAAATGTTTCCTTTTCCAAATTGCCTTATGTGATGGGAAGTGATGGGAAATTAATACATTTTTGGATCTTCCTTTCTCAATATGATGCACGAGTGCTACAGTCAACATTCTATGACTATTTATTGTTTATTATGTTATATATTTGCTTTTTCTAATGATTTTAATTGTAAATCCTTGCATCATCCTAACTAAAGGCCTCATTCAATTGCGATTTGCCAATTGAATAGGGCTCTAGATATGCACAGAGCATTTTTTTTACAGAAGTTTTTAGTTAGTGAACTTCTATCCAAAAGCAAGGTCTTCACTAACTAAAAACTTCTGTAAAAAAATATAACTAATTTTACAAAAACTCTAAAAATAGTGTGCTCAAAATGAATAATATTTTGTTTCACAATCCTTATTCCTTATTTTTAACTATGGAAAGCTTATAGTTAAAGAATCACTGTAGCTGCAAAAAAAACAGCATTTGTTTGTGAAGTATATAATAAATTAACAACATTAGCTGCTAATTCCTGAACATATTTATTTTAATTTTTTAGAAAATCTGAATGGAATAATCTCGTCTTTCTTATATAAGTTCCTGAGAGCTGGATCAGGAGCATGTGTGTTTTTCTATATCAGAGAGGCTTTGTTAAATCTGATTGAAATTGACACTATAGACATTTTCCCTCAAAGATCCAGATGTCCAGCAAAATCTATCAAAAAAAGTCCAGCAAAATCAAAAAATATAGAATCCCCTCACACACAACTTACAGCAGAATACCATGAATGCCTCCAGTGTCAAGCAGCTATATTTTTTCAATTAAAATGCTTAATGAAATTTTCCCTGCATAATTATGCTCTTAGTAGAAGTCAAAGTTGTAAAACTAATTGTACTGCTTAATGATGCTTTTAGTAGGATTATACAGTGTGTGTGTGTGTGTGTGGGGGGGGGGGGGGTTAAAGACATTAACAATATACTCTAGATCATCTGTTGACAAAGCAAGTATACAACCCATAATGACTTCCTCCACACAGGGGGCCTCATTCTATTATCGGCCGTAAAACGTCTGCAAAGCTGCGATTCCTTGCGGGGGTTCCGTTATCTTGCAATTCAAATAGACGGCGCCGCAAGGATATCCCCCTTACGGCCGGCCGCATATCTTGCAACCGGCCGCAAGTTCTAAAAACTTTAAAAGCAAATATAAATTCAAGACGACACTGTAAAGCTCTGTAAATGCCAGGGATCATAATGGGGGACATGAGGATTAATAGCAAGTGCTCCAAGCCCTCGGGACTTTGTCCACGGATATTTGACATGAATTAAACTAAAAATTATTTACGGATTTGAGTGTAGGGGAATGTTGTGCTATGAATGCTAACACCTACAATCACTTTATCGTCTCATCAGAGTGCAGGATGGCTTTATTATGGCTTTATAATGTGCTTAATTGGTGCTTGCGGGACCTTTTTGCTGCAAGTAAGCTGCGGCTCGGTTTTAGCCTTGCAGAGAGGGTTCCCGGAGCAATTGAATAGCAACCGGGATTTTCTTACGGCCGAAACTCTTGCGGCTGTTTAAGATCAAAGGCTTTCCTGCGGCGCGGATAACAAGGCGCCAGCCGCAAGCCTGCCAGAGTCCCTGGCCGGAAGGGAATAGAATAGGCAAATAGCTTGCGACCGGTCCTTGCGGCCCCGCATCTCCTACGGCCGATAATAGAATGAGGCCCAGGGCATGTATTTTTTTTTTGTAAAACATTTTGTCCATTATATAAATATTTTTAAAATTACAGTAAATATTGGATTCAAGTGGTCCCCTAATATCAAAGCAATCTTTATGTTTGTTCTTTTGTGCTAATAGAATAAAAATTGTTAATCATAAATAATAAACCTATAATACAGTATGTTTGAGACTATATGTGTGAATAATATGAGTGTTTCTTTTGTATTGACACTTGTATTGTCTCAGTATGGTAAATGCACTGTACCTAGCTCTTAAAATGCATTTACATTATTGCACAGAAATCCATTTATCTGGCTTCTGCCATTTTATCGTCAAGATGCATTTTAGCATTTAGTGCAATTATTTTAATGTAAAGAATGAATCAGAGGGAGAGACATGGCATATGGACGAGTGTAAATATGCTGTTATAAAGATGTGGGTCTTTAACACTGATGCATCAATAATGTGTGGGGGCTGAGGGACAGCGTGGGTTATTAGGCAGAAAGGCTCACGATTTGGCTTTATAATAGTAGTAATATGATTAATGCCTAGATGAATGTACATAATGATGCAAAACTAATTTTAGGGCCCCTTTGGGGTCAGTAAAAAAGTCTAAAAATATATGTAGGTGGCTTATTGTTGTTTAGTTATCCAACCGTGCATATTGAGGAGGGAGGATGAGGAGGGAGGTTGAGGAGGGGTTTGAGGATGAGGAGGGAGGTTAAGGAGGGGGTTGAGGATGAGGAGGGAGGTTGAGGATGAGGAGGGAGGTTGAGGATGAGGAGGGAGGTTGAGGTTATGGAGGGGGGTTGAGGTTGAGGAGGGGGTTGAGGATGAGGGGTTGAGGAGGAAGGTTGAGGATGAGGAGAGAGGTTGAGGATGAGGAGTGGGGTTGAGGAGGAGGGTTGAGAATGAGGAGGGGGGTTGAGGAGGGTGATAAGGGAGGGGGGAAGAGACACAGGGAAGGGAGAGGGGAGAAGAGACATGGGAGAGAGAGGGGGGACACAGAGAGCACAAGAGGGACACGGGGGGCAGCACATTTCCCACCCTCGGCTTATACTCGAGTCACTCATTTTACCCAGTATTTTGTGGTAAAATAGGTGCCTCGGCTTATACTCCGGTCAGCTTATACTCGAGTATATACGGTAAGTGCTTCTCTACACACATTGAAAAATCTGGGGGGATTTGTCCCCCTTGCCCAACCCCAGCACAGTTCCTACACCCATGTCTCTGAGCTCGCTCAAACTCATGTTTATTGCTTCAATTACCTTGTTCCTTCTTTGTGTGCCTTCAATCTATTCCAGCATCAGAGTCTTTTCTAGGGAATGGTGTCTTTTCATGATATGGCCAAAGTATTTTGAGCTTTAGTGTCATAATCAAACCTTCCAGTGAACAGTTTGACTGGATTTCCTGTAGTATTGATTTATTGGATTTACAGCCCAAGTGATGCTGAGCAGATTTCTTTAACAACACAATTAAAAGCTTCAATTATACAGCGCTCATACTTTTTTATGGTCCAATCTACGACCACCAACCACATTTGTGATTAGTTAAAAGCAAGATCTGTGTTTAGTAAATTCGGATTAGTTGGACTTTTACTGTAGACGCACATAACGAGCCGTAACAAGCCCTGTTAACAATAACATATATTAAGCTACTTTTACAACACAAATGTGTTTGCGTAATTCAGTCATGTCAGATTCTCTGTGACCTCATGGACTGCAACACACCACGCTGGTCAACTTGGGAATTCATGGCAGAGATAGTGGAGTGGGTTTTTTAGTTCCTTCTCCAGTGGGTCCCAGCATACAGCTCCTGGTATTTTTAGGTGGTCCCCCATCCAATTACCGACCAAGCCCATTCATGCTTGGCTTCAGGATGGTGTGGCCTTTTGGTTCCCTGACTGGAATCAAACCCAGGTGACACCAAATCCTAACCACTGGATTACCAGGGAACCCTCATGTTAGAAATAGCCATATAATGAGCAGAGAATTCCCGGACCACCAGTTATCTCACCAGTGTAGGCCTCCATGATGCTTTAATAATTCCCCCTTATTGTTTTACATGATACCGTATTTGGAATATCTGGAGTGTCACTTTAAGGTTAGTGTGTATCAAGATTTACAGAATAGACTTTAGTTTTTTTTTAAGATGTTCAAATTACTTTCTTTATAACAGCAATATGTTTTACTTTTAGTATTTACTTTCCAACTGGATATTCATTTCTGGCAACACAAGAGATCATTAAAGGTCTCATTATGAAACTTTTGTTTCACAAATCGCCTATAAATTTATATTATTTTTATTGTTTTGAGTATTAGTACAATATCGCATTCATAAACATGAAATACTTGTTCCTAATGGAGGATAGGATCTCTTTTATGCTCCTTTAGGGACAATAAGCACATTTTGCAGAATACAAATATAATATTATTGTTCAAATTATTTACAGCCTTATTAAATTGTGATTTGGCCAATTGAATAGAGCTCTATATAAGCACACTTATAGCATATTTTTTTACAGTAGTTTTTAGTTAGTGAAGACCTTGCTTTTGGATAGAAGTTCACTAACTAAAAACTTCTGTAAAATAAATGTGCTCCATGCTTATATAGAGCCCTATTCAATTGGCCTAATAGCAATTTAATAAGGCTGATACTTACTAACAGCCTTATTAAATTGCAATTCGGTCAATTGAATAGAGCTCTATTTAAGCACATAGCATATTTTTTTATAAATATGCTATGTGCTTAAATAGAGCCCTATTCAGTTGGATAAGGCTGATAGCTTGTTATAGCCGCACAACACTTTAAAGAGACAGTGTACTAGGTACCATATTTTATTATACTATTTTAGAAAATAATAGTAATGGGCAAATATTTTTAAGAAAACTAAATTATTAAAAACTGTTAAATGCATTGCATGTTTTATGCAATTGCATCTGATGCTAAGTTTGCGAGTTTTCAATCTTGTAAGGTGCTTTGGGAATAAGCACTACGGGGCCCTATTAATTTGTCAAAATCACGATTACTGGAGCCCATAATGTAGCTCGCAGAAGCTACTGATATTCATTTGGCGTCTTTTGTGAGCTACAGGCTGAACATTTCTGTGGTTGCCAAAATCGTAACTTCGAGCGAGCTAAGCCTTTGATCTTTCAAGCCTGCAAATGTTACAAATGCAAAAAATCGCAAATCGCGATTTAATTGCAACAATTCAACAAGCATACCATTGCCCTCAAACCCGTAAATGGCAAATAGGGCAAAAAAATATACGAGTACTAGAGAGGACTCGCAAGGGGGTTAAACACCTGATCGTAAAACATTTTTTATTTTTAATTTCTGTATTATATCATTCTTGGGAATCAAGGAGTTAATATATATATCAGGCTAGCCA
This sequence comes from Discoglossus pictus, assembly GCA_027410445.1. Classification (NCBI taxonomy): domain Eukaryota; kingdom Metazoa; phylum Chordata; class Amphibia; order Anura; family Alytidae; genus Discoglossus; species Discoglossus pictus. The sequence continues at coordinate 450,872,613 of CM050164.1, read as the reverse complement.
CATGGACTATAACAGTTTCTTCATTCATTTTTATTGATTTTTAAATTGCTGGATTTCTAGTCTGATCGCATATCAAACGTCTAAACACTCATTGATTGACGTTTAAACTCCATGTTTTACTGATGTCATGATGACGGTCTCATTTTCTATTGGCCGTTTCTAAATCTTTACTTACGGGCTTGCTTAATTGATCATGATCATGCCCTGAAATGCTATGTATCGTTACATGTACTTAACCCTGTATAGCGCTACAGAATATTGGCCCCTATTCAACTAAAAGCCTGTAATTACCTTCAAACTAAACATTTGGCTACGGGTTACACAGAAAGTAGAAAACCATAAAAATCAATAAAGCAACTGTTCTAGTCCATGTAGGTTCCATAATATGTATTAACTCATTGAATCCCGGGATCGATATACAACGGACATAAAGCATCCCAATTTTTTTTATTGAAGATTTGCGAGCTTGAGACTGTTGTGCAATCAATTCTAATGCTTTTCATTGCTTTCCCAGTATTTTGTAATACAGTAGTGTGTGTTTATTTGCTTTTGCAGTGTTACAAACAGGTGTTTAACCCACTTGTGAGTCCTATCTAGTACTCCTAGAATTTTTTGGTACATTTGCCATTTACAGGTTTGAAGGCAATTGTGGGCTTGGGGAATTGTTGTAATTGAATATGGATTTTGCGTCTTTAGCACTGGTAAAATTTATGGGCTTGAAACATCAAAGGAGGAGATAGGACGGAGTTACGATTTTGACAGCTGCAGTGATTTTAAACCTGTAACTCGGATTGGAATGTGAGTAGCTAAAAGATGCCAATTAAATATCAGTAAGGGGCTCCATTACAAATAAAGGATAATAATGCTAACCATCTTTATTGTTGTCTTATAAGACATATGAAGAACAAAAAGATAAACTTGTACATATAGATAGATTCACCTAATTTATACACCACAAAAAAACCTCTCTTAGCACTACGAATATATGTATATATATATATATATATATATATATATATATATATATTAATTGGGGAATAAGGTGAATCTCACTATAGGTGCTAAGTGTAAATATACACTTTTAATCAGAAGAACAAGACTCTTGTTTGAAACCACAATAGCAACTTAATTAGAGAATCTATACCCAATGGGGAAACCGAAATGGAGCCAGCTGAGTTAAAAAACAAACACATTTTTATTGAAAATACATAAAAAATTATTTTAAGAACATCTTATGTTACAACGGATGAAGTCACAATATACAGTATCTCACATATATTAAATTGATTGTGAGTTAGAGACCATATAAATAAAAGTTGTATACCCATGGGGCGTTGATTCAAACAAGTTTCTTTTCCTCTTGATTACATGTCTTATAAGACATTCATTGTCTGTTAAAATACATTTCTTGTAAAGAAGGTGGGTAAAACTATCTTAGTAGTATTATCCCATAGACAATTGACTTTGCTTAGCAAGCACAGAGGAAGGAGCATTGGAAGTTGAAACATAACAGAAAATAGATAGGGGGAAACTTTATACGGCAATGCTTTTACACCATAACACTAACATCCTCTTCTTGTTGTTTAGTCATTCAGTTGTTTTCAACTCTCCATGACCCAATGGACTATAGCACGTCCTGCACATTGTGAGCCTCATTCAGTTGAGCAAACGTAAGCTACTGTAGCCCGTAAGTGAGGCCGTAAGTTAATTTGCTATTCAATTGTGGTCTTTTTGTGGGCTCCGAACGGGTAACGGCCTTGAAAACTTTGCAATGGTTAAACATGGAACTTACAAACTCCCGAAGCCTTTGATCTTTCATGGCCGCAAGACTTCCAATCACTAAAATCACAAATCGCTATTCAATTGCAAAAATCGCTCACTGCACCCGCAAACAAGCCTGATAACGGAAAATTTTGCCCCAAAGCTTACGAGTTCCAATTAGGACCCGCAAAGGGTTTGCAGACTAGTTAGGAACACTGTAAATCACAATAAAGACACCAATGCAATTTAAAATATGGGGAAGCAATGGAAGACATTATACAAAGATAATCTTATATACATCTTACTTATTACATCTACATTGGGAAAACAAATAGTGGCCAAATGACACCACCACATCATATATATCAAGTACCAGGTGAACATTTTAGATTTGGTTGTTCAGGCCATCAGTTGTGCCCAACTCTCTGTTACCCTATGGACTGTAGCACACTTACTTATGTCTCTATCTGTGCGTATCCACAAGGTTTGCATGACAAAGATACTGGACTGGGTTGCCAGTTCCTTATCTAGTGGACTGTGATTTGTCTGACCTCTCTGCTATGACCTGCCAAACCTAGCGTTGCCCTACATGGTTAGCTCACAGCTTCATTCCGGTACACAAGCCCCTTCACCACCACCACTTAGCAATCCTGAAGAGGACCAGAGGAACATACACCACACTAATCTACTGTAAGCCATTAGGAAGGGCCGCAAAAACACATGGAGGCTGTGCAGAGGCACGTGGAGCAACAGCCAACTCACCTCCATCAGGTATAATCTCTGCTATGCCCATCCTGGAAAGTCCCACACAATGGCTGGTGGCCATGTGCCAAGATGTATACCCATTATCATTTGGTGACCTCCCATTAAGTGTTTTGATATCAATCAATTCACATTATCCCCTGTCATATTGTTATCAGGCCTTCAGGGGAATGTTGATACTCCACAGTATGACAAATTGGATTTTCCATGTGTATTAACCTTTTATTATATTTATTATTGTATGATATCTTATGATATTATTACTATTATTAATATTAGTATTATTGTTATGTTATGTATTAACTAGGGCTCATTAGTTTACAAATATAGGAATGTGACACAAATGGGATGTGTGTGGATGTCCCATAACCCCAATCATTGAAAACACATGGCGAGAACAGTAAAACAAAGCTTTATTTCATGCACAATCATAAATGGACAAGACTGTGCATTGATATCATGGGTGTGGTGTGGGCGGGTCCCGGGAGAGTAAGAGGCTATTGTTGGAATAAAAGGCAATCCTAAAGGCGGTAATGTCATAGTCTAGAATAATCATGATGCATAGCACCTACCAGGGTCACATGTGGTTGCTACACCACTGCAACCGGAATCTGATGAAAAAAAGGATCATCAAAAATCACTCCATTTAATTGAAGTAACCATTAATGTGCATAGCACTTACTACTTGTCTAAATCTGCTGAGTGAAACAGATGCTTACACCTCTGGACTGTGTAATCCAGTCCAGTTTCACACAGTGTGTTGACAAAACAAACATCTATAAAAAAGTGGTCCAAAAAAAAAGGCGGAGGTGGATAAAAAAGAAAAAAACATGCATGTACAGTACAGTGCTAAATACTATAACTGTAGCAATATACCAACTTACTCAATTCCCATCTGCAACCATTACTAACTATTAGCTAGGTCTTTGGATAATCATCAATATGGGAAAATACCCATTAATACAGAGAGGACACAAAGTTCAATAGCCAGATTCAGATAGCCATCTGTATACAAAATAGGCCATGATTATATACTCTATCCAATAAATTGTCACTGAGGAGTGATGTTGAGAAGGCACAAACATCTGCGCAGCCCCTCTGTCCTCCTCTGCCTAGCCACATGGCCCCAATCCCGCGTGGCAGGCCGCCATCTTCCTGGTGGTGGTGACGGCAGGGGGAGGCAACCCCCAGGAGGCGTGGGACAGTGGTGGAGGCATGCGGGGAGGAGAGGAGGGTCCGGACTGCGAGTGGACAGGGGATGCTACCGGGGTGGAAGAAGAGGGGCTGGGGACGAGAGCGTGTCGCATGGCATCTGCAGTCACTTGCTGAACTGCTCTCTGGTCCGCCTCAATCCTGAGCAGCCCGGCAAGGTACGATTCAGATGATGCCTCCTCTCCTCCCTATTGTGCCTGACCAGGCTGCGCATGAGCTCTGCACCTCCACTCCATCTGCTGCCGCATGAAGGCCAGCATCTCTGCTTGCACAACCTGGCTTGGTGTTGGGGATGGAAGGCCCTGGGGCATGGCCTGGTGAGGAGGTGGCGGTGGTGGTGGGCCAGTGAGGAGTGTCTTGGGCCCGGCTGGAGCCTGGTGCAATAAGGGTGGTGGTGTTGGTGGGTCCAGTGGTGGTGATGACGGTTAGCCAGAAGCACTGCTGAGGGGTGGAGGAGATGGGGTCAAATTCAGCATGTCCCTCTGGTAGGAAGGCCCTGGCGAGATGCTGCATCTCTGGTGGAGGGGGATAGTGGGGTCAAATCTCGGCGGTGTGGCTGGTGGTCCTGCTGGTGACCCCGCTAGCAAGATGGCATCCTTCTCGTCCAAACCAGGGCCCTCGGCTTCTCTTCTTCTTTTCTTGCTCCTCGATTTCCTGCTCCGATGGAGCGGACGCCACCGCCTCTGGCTCACCACTCGACCCAGACATCCTTAAAGCTGAAGGATAGAAAAGAAAGGTATATGGTATTAGAATGATGAATAATACATTGTTTTGTATGTATTCCTAACTATATGACATCTGGCCTTGAACCTGGATGATTCTCCTAATTGTAACTCAGATTAGCCATCATTTGCTAGATGTGATCTATTCTTTGGCTCTTGGTCTTGATTGTTCTTGGCTGCTAATGCTATCTTGATTCCATTTGTGGTCTGTACCTGCATACGCTGCAGCGGGCACACCAATACATGGACTCTCTATTGGTTGATTACTCTTGTTGTACCCACAAATTGATTATGCATCCATCTATCCCTTGTTAATTCCAAAGAGCTGACATGTCAGTGTCCTTCTTGGCCATGTACATGTGTAGTGTGTGTGATGTACATGTGGTGGCATGATGGTTTATGTGATATTCACCTGACCTGGAGGCTGGGTCCCGCTGGGCCACCCTGCCGAAGCTCTCACTCAAAAACCTCCAACTCCGGGACCTGCATGCTACTTTGGAGGAAAATACAACACAGTCAACGCATGGGTGGGTGGAAGGCAACTTTATAATCTCCTTCTGTCGGTCATCTGTGGCTAGCCTGCTTTCTATTGGCTGAGAGGCCTGTGTCGCACTACGTTATACCATGATTGGATCATAACAGAGGATCACATCTCAGCCAGCCCATTAACAGTTTGCGATTGCGGGAGAGGTTTACTTGCTTGAGGCTTCGGCCCATAACTTGGACCCTTGCTCAATTGAATAGCTCCGGAATTCGAGATGAATGGGATACCACAGCACGCCCGCACACATACGGCCATGATCCTGCGAGATACAGGCTTGAAATTGAATCGAGTTCTGTGTTTCTGGTTGTGCTTATCCATAAGGTTTTTGTGGCATAGATACGGCAAGGGGTTTCCAGTTCCTGACCTCTCTGCTATGACCTGTCCATCTTGGGTAACCCTACATTGTTTAGTTCACAGCTTCATTGAAGTACACCATCCCCTTCACCACTATAAGTTAATGATCCAGAAGGGATCTCTTCTACTGTACAGTAAAATTAGTAATGGAGAGGGGATTTTGAATGTTGATAAGATTTCAGGTGCTGCTATCGAAAGTATTTGCTCTCTGGAGTGCAAGCTTTCATAAGAAACAATTGATCAGCATCCTTGATTCTAACAAATCATATAAGCAAACAGTGCATCAATGGCTCCCTGTGCAGCATAATTGAATTGAATAGTTAATAATACCGTGGCTGTATTTTTCTTTTACATTTCTATGAAGCCTAATATTTCAAAAGAGCATACTGACAAAGTACATATAGAGGTCCTTTACATAAAATGCAGAGTGCCTGCAATCTGTGCAAGGACACTAGATGGCAGTATTAAGATCTCAAACATGAATGTATTTAAAAAGAAAGAATCATGCAAAATAATATATCATTAATGATGTGGGTGTATTTACAATTATATATACAGTTAATTTTAAAATAGCAGGTCCAGTGCAGATTATGCAACTGAATTATGGACTATACAATATTTAATTAAACTGCAAATATAAATACAAGTTATCAAAGTATATACATTTATGAATGCATTATGTTATTTTGAGTTTGATGTTTAATATGATTATTGGTCAACATTGTGGGATTGGGTCATTTGTACCTTAAGAAATGGACTCAAATTGGATTAGTAAGAATTGTACAGTTTAGGACTAGTGGTAAAATCAATGGGGAATTGAAAAACAAATGTACAGAAGAATCCCGGTTATCAAGCACCCAACTAACCGGGACTCTCAAGCAACCTGCACTGGCATTAATTCCCCATTTAAAAAAAAAATCCTGCTAAACTGGCATAACCGGCTCTATCCGGCACTATTCGGCAGTTCGAGACTGCAGAAAAAAAAAACCTAACTTTTTTTCTAATTGTTTTTTGTGGGCCTAAATGGCACAGTTGAAGTGCTAATGCCTTTTTAAAGGTATTTTGAGGGTTTTAGGGGGTTTAAGGGACGTTTAGACTCTTAAATTTGTGGGACTCCCGATTTACCAGCAACTACACTTATCCGGCAATAGGGTGCCAGATAGAGTTTACTGTATTACTCTTATTTAAAGAGAAACCATTTTATCAAGTCTTTTCCAAAATCAGCGGTATGTCGCGGTAAGAAAAAAGAAAATATAATCATAAAGCTAATGGATGAATTAATGTGCCTTAAAGCCTTGCAAATATACCAGATACCACCTCATTGTCTAAACCAGTGGTTCCCAAACCTCTCCTCAAGGCTCCCCAGACAGGTCAGGATTTCAATGTAACACTGTGAACATAGGTGAGGTGATTAGTATTCAACAGGCAATGGAGCCTCTAATTTCCTCACCTGTGTTCACACAGTGTTACATTGAAATCCAAGCCTATCCGGGGAGGCTCGAGGAGAGGCTTGGAAACTCCTTGTCATCTATAATTATATTCAATTCCGTCCTACTGTCCTTAAGTTTAGACTTTAAACTTAAGGACAGTGAGACGGAATTGAATATAACTACAGATGACAAACAGTTTAGAAGCCTAAAATTTTCTAGCCATAGTTTTAGAAACTACACAATTTTAAACACTAATTTTAAAGTGATATACCGAATATATATGGTTCCTAAAAAAGATAAATAAAATGATTTCTAACTATTCATATGAATAATTTAAAGGTTGCCAATCTAAAAGGTCCTATTTACACACGCAGAGCTAGTGAATGGAGTGCACAAAAAATTGCATTGGCACCCCCTGGAGCCATACCTTCTATGCCCCTCAGGGCCCCCCTGTACCCCCTCAGCCTCTCCATATTGCCTCTGGAAAGCTTCCCTGCCTTCCCTGAATGACATCACACACACGGATTCCCTGCCCAGTTGAGAAGACATGCCGGCAGAGGAGTAATAGGAAGCCCTCAAGAGGGGGATGAGATATGACTGAGGTGGTTGTCATGCCCAGCTACTCTGGACAATGGAAAGAGTGGTCTATGACATTTATGACCGACAGTTAAATATTTATCCTCCAATTGTACTTATTGCTTGAAGCTTTAAACTCTACAGCTTAAACACTTCTATACAATATTTTTGGTATTATCAAACTCCACATTACAACTAATTTAGAAAGGCCAACTCTTTCTTGGCACCTTATTCTGTAGAAAATTGTTTGCCACAAGTGGTCACCATGGACAAACACGAAAACAACTAAGGGGTCATTCAGCTATGTAATATTTTTCCCCATCACATATATAGTTGTCAGCAGGCGGGCTTGGCAAAATCCGATGCTAACGCAGCAGGGAAACTGTGGCTCTGACGAAACCGAAGGCGCTCCTTGCGCTGGTGGAGATGAGCACCATAGGCACTCATCCCTTCGACCCCATACGACTTTTGGCCTGCAAATGCGGACCCTCGCAAAGCGAGGGGCCGAATTTGCGCAGGTGGAGGCTCCCACGTCGCCTGCAATGAGCCAAAGGCATTAAAAAACATTAGCCAAAAGCATAAAAAAAATATACACAAAATGAAAAAAAAATACACCACAGTATCGCAAAAAAACCCACGAACACCTTCACCGCGTGCCGCACAAGGAGCGCCAACGGTGCTCATAGGACACAAACTACACCAGGGGAGAGCCTTGCAATAAGCGCCAAAGGACATCAGCATGTACCTTACAATAAGTACAAAAGCGCCTATGATAACAAAAAATACACCAACCCAGAGGTTCGCAATGAGCGCCAAAGGATCTCACACCACCAAAACACTTACTCTCTCTGGCAAACAGCATTACCTGCCTTACAATTGTATTGCCGTCATTTGTTGATGGGCAAGTTGCTAGTATAAGATATTTATCAGGTTGTATTTTCTCAGTTTAATACATTTGTTTTGGTTATTGGGCTTTGTTAGGTTTTTAAGAGATGTTATTCTTTGTTAAATACCACAGACTAGAATCAAAGTCTGATCACTAATACCCTAAGGATCAAGGAGAAAACAAGTCCTGAGTAAACGTGCCTTAACTCCTGTAACATAACCATTAGAGATCAAGGAGTACATCCAAAAACAAGTCCCCTCTGCAACTTATTTATTCAATAACAAACATTTTCTGTTCAGATAACACAAGCCAGTGAAGAGCCCCACATATTTCTATATATATATATTAAGCACTGAATGGAGGAGCCTCACTAGACCATTAGGAAGCCCTAGAACCATATGTAAAACAATGGCCTCTCCCAGTCTCATAATATTATCCACTATATTGTCCATGACATTCTGATCACCTAATACTAAAAATAGATAGAACATCCTAAAATTAAATAACTACTGGTGGTCAATGGTTTCATGTTCTTCAAAGATTCTAACAAATTATACAAATCAAATTAGTTATATATGCAGTAAAATTTCTTAAAAAAATGATTTGCATATAATCTAAACTCCTGCATAAAAGCAAACATGTCTACAATATACGTTGATTTAGAAGACATATGGTACATCAGGCAGATGGCTATTTCTTTTTAAACAAAATTAAAAAGTTCTAATTATAATAATTATACACAGGATAAGAACAGACAGTATTTTTTCTCAAGCTGTTCTAAAATTATTACTTTTTTCTGATTTAATATTATATGTTTTGACAGTAAAATAAATCTTTGTAAAAAACAATTCATTAGACAATTTTACAACATGCCCCTTTAAGTGCATGAAAAACTTTGACAACAATGGGCCATATTCTATTAGATACTCGCAAATGCTTAATCCCATAATTTTGGCTTTTTTGTTTATATAAATGTTTAGATGTATTTTATTGACTCCAGCTCACAAATTCCAACCCCAAGGCAGAAACGGGTATACCCTGCCTTTTTAAGTCTGATTTCTAGGGCATGCTCAAATGATCAGACAATAGTAAATAGTAAATGAGACCACCATGGCATCAGTAAAACATGGGGCCCGATTCAATTGCCAAATTCGTAAATTTATACACAATTAAAAACACTCGTAATATTGCTACATATTTGGCAAATATTACTTATTGGCACTAATGAATTCTTAATTCAATAGAATGCATATAAACATTTATAAAAAAAAAACACCCAAAGCCAAATTTATGAGTTCAAGGCATTTGCAAGTAGCTAATTGAATATGGCCCATGGCGTTTATACTTAATCTTCACTCAGAGACTACAAATTAATTAGTATCACTAAGTAAATTTAGCGATCAGACTCGCAATCCATCAATGTAGAAATCAAGAAAATTAAGTAAAGCAACTATTCAAGTCCATGCAAGTTCCATGATTTGCATTAACCACTTAAGTCTTGTGATCTATTTCACACAAACAAAATTATATTTTTAATTGCATATTTATGGGCTTGAGACTGTTGTGCAAATATTTCAAATGTACAGTATTGCGTGTTTAATAGCTGTTAAGGCTCTAATAATTAATTGAAAAAGGCCTTGGGAGTCCTTTTGAATCCTCGTAATATTTTTGACAGAAACATGATACTTTTTTAGTTTGCGAGTTTGAAAATGTTTGCAAATTAGAGTTGTGTGTCGATTAGAATATCGACTTTGTGTAACCTTAATTGGTTTGAGCTTGTAAATCTTGAGCTGTGCTAAAACCAATGGAGTTTTCAGCTAGGATTTGCAAATTGACTCATCAGTAGTGATTTTGGGTGGTCTACCCGTAATTAGTTTGAGAGTAGCTAATAGAATATGTGGCAATTGCAAACTGACTATACATAGCAGAAAGTTTCATTACAGGGGCAATAGAATAAGGACCAATGTCTTTATACATTTATGGGCAATATGTTTTAGAGTGTAAAAAAATAATGTAGCCTATAATTGCTTGTTTTTGTATGCAATTATGCTACAATGGAATGTACCATTTACTTTCCAGTGATCTACTCCCTCAGATGGAAGGAGACTTCAAATTCAGAGAGGATGCTCTAATTGCATAATGGGACAGTGATCTCATTAAAAGTAATACAAATCTATTTAGTTTATATGGAAACACCCTATTAAGATAGAAGCTGTAAAAAATAAAGATAGTTGAAGCCTGCAGTAAAAAAAAATTATATACAAAAAAAATGTAAAGGTTAAAACATTTTACCCATTATTTATTTGAGTAATTCAAAAGTCAATATAGGAGAGAATTTAAGAGAATGCTTGTTAATTTGTAATCTGCAGAAGCCTGGAGCTGAGGTTCATTTTGAAGAAGAGTGGAAACTTGGACTTCTGAAGCATAAATATCAGTAATTGTGAACTAACCATTAGATGGTTTATCTTTTTTGCTCCACCCAGGTTTAGCTGGATCAAAGGGAATAGTTAGGGAACTGTGACAGTGAAGGTAGTGCTTCCATGGGTGCTGGGCCTATTGTTTTCCTTGATTTGTTTTTAGTGTATTATTTTGATATCTTGTCACTATATAAACTGTATTGTGAAGGCATTATCCAAGGGGTTTATTTTAGCCACAGACTCTGCAAAGCTCTCTCCTCCACGTAAGACTGCATTGGTTGACTTTTCTGCCCAGTTAATCAGCTGCACCTAATAGCTTGAGTAAGCTGTTTTGTGGTTAACCCTTTCACCCACATACCCATGTCAGTAGGAGCTCAGTCGCAGTTTAATTACTACTTACAGTACATATTTACCGCTTGATATGCAATATTCTACTCAATCATAGCATTTAACTATATTAATAATTACAAGTATGCCATTTTAATTTGGTTTGACTAATCAATCTTACTGTAATTATTATACAGTAATTACTTGTGATTAATTTGTGGTTTAAGGGCTTACTCAGTGTAGGATTATATGCAATATTAAATACAAATGTATTATGATTTTACACATGTTGGCTATGTGGAATATTTACTGTACAAGTTAAAATTTAAATCTCAATACTTTTTTGTGTCCCTTGGAAGAGGGCAGTCTGTGTGGGATTTATTGCAATATAGAAAAATTCCTCTTTAATTATTTAAAGCCTGTCTCATAATTTCCTATGTGTATTTCATCCTTTTGGAATTTTAATTGTGGTTTATTTTCACACTTTGGAAATAGTTTTTACATCTATGATAATAATTAACTCATTGTGGCTGTGAAACATGTTCCCATATCATGACAAGTTAATAAATGCTATGTTCTGTTTTTCATTCTTCACCCCAAATGTAATTATTCTACTTGCACAGTGGATATTGTTTCGTAGCGCAGTGTTTGGACAGCGCGTTTATTGCTAGTCACTTAGCAACGTATGAGGTTCCCTACAGTCACTGTACTACAAAGACTTGGCATAAAACAAATTAGGAAACACAGCAGGCCAGAAATACTAAAGGGAGTAGTGTTGGTAAACTTTTGCATATGTTAGATTTTATATCACATGACCCAATGGAAGATTTAACGTATCTAAGAACAGTGGTCCAGCTAGTGAATGGAGAGCCCCAGTGCATAAACAAATAGATACTAAATATATATTTTTCAGCTTTTTTTTGTAATCTGCTTTGGACCCTCCTGATCCCCCCACTTGACCCTTTCTTGATCGCCAAGCCAGGCACCTCATGATACCCCCAGTGCCCTGTGCCCTCTCTGTCTCACCAGATTTTGATATGCTGCCTCCTCTGCCAGCATATGTTCTCTCGGGGCAGGGAATCCCGAATGATGTCACATGTGTGTGATGTCATTCAGGATTCCTCTCCCGGGCTGAAAACATCACAGGAGTGGAGGCAGCTGTGTGGGAATAAGTGAGGCTGAGGGGGGATCTAGAGGTGATAATGGAGGGTGGAGATCAGGAGAGGTCTGGCTGGGGGAACCTCCAGGAAAAAATGTAAAAAGAAATGGTAACAGCTCTGGGGCACACCCATAGCAGTGACCCTGTGCATTGCACTGGGGCACCTGCAGTAGTTTCGCCCTTGTCTAAGAATTATCCAATGCTTCACTCTTTAAGCTTTATTCTTCATGTGTTCCTGGATTAAAGGTCCAGTGTGAGCAATTTTCAAGTTAAATCAATTAATCATCAAAAATCATGTGCAAGCAGCAGAAAAAAAAACATAATTAGCAAGGAAATATTTAAAAGCACAGTTTCTCTCAATCATTGCCACTGCTGCACTCCTTTCCCACCACCCTCCACCCTCCTAAATGTTGACAATATTATCAATGATCATCAAAGATTGGGTTAATTATCAGATTACCTGCAGGATACTCTGTATGGCTACAATCCCATAACCCACTCTTTGCAAATCGAGTATGCTCCAAATAATCTGACCTGCATAATTAATGAATATCAATGTCAGCTTGTATTTTACAATGCAGACTTTCCTTCTGACTTCACTGTGTGAAACTATCTGGCAGAATTTTCTGAACAACTGCATGATGGCTGTAAAGAATAATAATGAAATCAGGTTTTGAGCCAACTTCATCAAATAATTTTTTCATCCAAAACAAATAGCAGCTTTTCTTATATTTTGAGCTTTTGGCAGAGGGACACAGGGGATGCATAGTAACACTGACATGGAATTGTCATAAATATTACCCTTTTCTTTTAATTATTCTTACAAAGCAAAAAAAGGCTATGTCATATAATAGCTTCCATACATAATGCAAAATTAACAAAAATAGGGGGTAACATTGATTGCAAGTCGTTATCAAGTCTTTCCTGTCTAAGAGATGGTGGTGTTTAGGGTAAAGTTATAGGAGTCAGAATGAGTGTTGGGTAAAGGGGAAGGAAGGATTAGATTTTAACTAAGTAGAAAGATAGATAGATAGATAGATAGATAGATAGATAGATAGATAGATATACCCCCATGGCACCTAATATTAACCCATATACCAAGGAGAGGTGTTAAAGAACAGATATGCCTAAAATATATAGTTGAATGGCTTGGTGATACGTCAATATTTGTTAGATTCTTAATCCTGGAAGTCTGACAGATATTACTATAATAACATAATAATTTTTGTTCCTTTATTGTTTTCAAATCCTTTACCATTAATCCTCCACTGTGCACTAAGCTAAGTCAATTTCACAAGCACTATAATAATCTAAGGATATATCCTTAAATCCTATTCCATTTTGTGTGAAGTTCCCCAGATACTATTAAAAACAAGGTACTTTAAAGCCCCACACAAAAAGGGCATTTTAATTTTTTTGTTGTTTTTCATTACTTTACGAACAGCCAGACCCACAGTGGTTAATCAGCAAATAATTGGCAATAATAACACTAAAGAATGAAATAACAGACTATGGCTTCCATTCCATGGCTCACATTGCAAAAATAACAAGTAAACTTTACTGGTAAATCAGCTACTAGCCATCACATCACACACCATAAACAACCCTTCAAGAAATGCCCTCTAAATTCTGTTAAAGTACCTAAAATCGTAACCCACGAGTACCTTTCTCTATTGATATTTGGTAAAAGACAGTCACATTGTTGCAGTAGAGAAATTTAAGGCTACTTATAAGTACTTACGAGTGGTTAGATTTTTTTTTCAATCCTACGTGTACATTATACCTCCCATAGATACACAAAAAATGCCTCTGATAATCTCACATTTTATGCTATTATAATCCTAACACCTTAATTGTGTTGGATTTGAGACTTGATATCCAATATCCAAAACAATTAATGGGTTAATAAAGCTACCCCATAAGCCTGAGGATCCCCGGGATTCCCCCTGCATGCGAGCTATGAGACAGGGGATGATATTAGGAAATGCCCCTGTAACTTTCAGGTCTTTAAGGCTGTAGTTTGGACTGCTGACATGTTTTCCCATCAGTGTGCCAATCTTCTTGTTGAATGTGTAAGATGAATATCCATTATTTTTCCGAGGGACTGAGATATCTCTTTAATATAATATCCTCCTGTAGTACATTGCATTTTTACAACTGGAGTGTTCCTGTGTTTGGGTATAGTGGCACAGAGTTTTTTTATCTATGAGTCTACAAATTTGGTCTTGTCTGTAAAAGAGAAGAGGGGGTTCTGGAAAGATGCTTTATATATTATAAAGTCTATTACCCTTGTGGAGAGTTGTTTCCTACATGGATATTAAAGGACCACTGTACAATGAAATATATACATTTGACAGTGTGATTATGTCTAAGAACATAAGTAAACAAGGAAGAAGTCGCAAAGTTAGCTTTTAACTAGAAGAAATAAAGTGTGATACCTTGTAGGTATTCATGCTAATTTGGTGAAAGTATGTGTGTGAAATGGGTGTTTCCATTTTTTGAGAGCACTTCTTACATCTGTTAATTTAATTAACTTCCTTAATTTACTAACATCCAGGTTCTCGGCCTGTGAGGGGGCAGTTGTTATCCAATTAATGACTGACCTGTCCCTGTTCTTTTTCTTTGGGGAGAAAATGGATTTTGTGTTGTGGTTGAGACATCCTCCAACTTTATAGATCTGCATGGGGAAATTCATGGGGCCACTTGAATGTTCTATATTGTATTAAAAACATACCTTTTTTTCCTGGCCATGGACAGAAAACATTTTTGGGGGAAATCAACATTTTTGCAGACTCCGTGAGTAGAGGAATCATTTATGTCTTTGTTACATCATTTCAATGGAGGGATAGATATGAGAGGACGGAGTATGGAAAGATCAGGAGGCTTTGTTGGATAACTGAATATAGCTAATATTGATACCCCCCCACCTCTTCTTGCCTTATAGGCCAAGAACTAGGCTGATTACATCAAGGAAACATCCATCTCAGATACACACACACCAAGATTTAATGGATGCCTCCATGGTCCAGCGGAAATATCAAATATCTGTTTTTCTAATTAAAAACTATCTTCACTGCTTAGTGTTCTTATAAAGGACTCTCTGAAGGATAGTCAGGTAGGCCTGGTTAGAGAAATCCCTCATTAAACTTTTGCTATGTATTTAAGTAATGGATTACTATTTTTTCATCATGCCCATTGGCAGTATGCTCTCTTTATCTCTCTAACCCCTGAATGATGTATTGTCTCTTGATTGGGAGCCGTTAAGAGCAGAAAGCTCTTCAGTACTGGAAGTTGTATGTGTGTACATTGCTAGAAGCTCATAATACTCTTCTGCAAATGCAAACTACACACCAGGCCCAACCATGCATGGCTTTAGGGTGGTGTGACCTCTTGGTTACCTGACTGAACTTTAACCCAGGTCACAGCAATTAAATCACTTAATGTTAACCACTGGACCACCAGGGAACCCCCTTTTATTGTGCTCTTAGTCAAAGTTTTAAAAGATATATTTGTTTCCATTCTACAGTGATCTTTTAAAGTTGCTCACATTTTTCAGAAAAAAATACCACATAACCCTATGCTCCGCAAATAGTATCAATTACACATTTCCAACTGTTTTCTTTGACATGTATTTTAGTAAATTCAGCTTAACAACTGGGATACAATCATCAAATGATTTTATCCTCAACACCCCTTTGAAGGGGTTAACATATTTTGCTGACATAATTACATGTGATATCGGCTAACCGCAATAACATGTTTTTGTCCTTGGGACATCTTGCGACCTTACTCACATACTAAACACAGACATTTATTTTTATTGTTATTCCAAGAAACAGAAAACACCTGATTATCTGTCCCTGTCTATAGTGTAACTCGCCTCTAATATCTGCCTTCTTTACCAAGTATATAACCTACGTTATGACGTACCCATAAACAAGCCCTGTACTGAGAACATTTGTGTGTGTTACTTCTAGTACTGCTCCCAGAATTCTGTCTGGGGCCTGTGGTCCAAGCCGCCAACTAAGTACCGGAAGCCCCAACACCCTTATCAACTGCTCTAGATTATAAGCAAGTTACTAAGCTTATTTTCTACCATAAAAGAACAGCATTCATATTGGCCCTGAAAAAGAAGTCGATTATGGTAGGTGATGCCCAACTATAAATTCATCATTAACAAATTACAAGTTACAAGACTAGTGAAACCCTATTGGTTTTCCCTTGTCCGACAGCCAAGTTAAGGAGATAGTTACCAAGCTGCAATGGGCATCCCAGTATTTGCTACTGCAATGCAATTGCAGCCCTTCACATCCCACTGCAGCCCCTTTGATATTTAAGTAATTACCCAATTAGTCATGAAAGTTGGGTAAATGTAAAAATCAACATTTTATGGGGTGCTAGTATGTATAATAACAATCAGAAACTTTTTTTTTATTGGGCCCTCCATTAACTTGCCCTTTACTGCACGTTTCACAGTAAAAATTCTGCCATTTTATTCACTTTTGCTAATAACAATAGACTGTAAAGTTGCTTATTTAGAATTGTATTTTATTATACTAGAACAGACAGAATGTTTACTCTACCCTTTTAAATCCATTTATCCAATAATGTACAACTTTAACTGAATGATTAATTGAAGGGACATGATGCAAGTACCAAATATGGTATGATTTATAAATATCAGTAATAACAAGTATATTATCAGTTGAACATTATTAAAATAAACTGCATTTTCTGCTTGCTGTAAACTTACAACATTAATGCTTAAGCTAAGAAGGCTGATTTCTTCCTGGTGTCTCCCAGGGGTCTGCACATACTACTTTTCAAAATGATATGTCTTTGGACTAAAAAAAACCCAATATAGCTAAACCTCCCAGGGAATTGTTGTAATATATTGACAATAATTACCCCAAAAATGAAATAACAGTTTATGCTTTGTGAGTGGACCAAAAAGACTGATTCGTGGCTAAAAAACTTTAATGCAAACTTACTTGTAAAAAAAAAATATTTTAATGTTTTAGTTTCACATGCTAGAACAAATAACATTAAATGATGATCATACCACGTCAGGTACAGTATGAAAAAAGTTAACATCTGTTGTAATAACTGACTATTTATAATTAAAAAATGAAGAGTATTTTCAAGCTATAACTGCCGCCAACTGCAAATAATTATCACGTACATAAATCATACACAGAAAAAGAATTTTACGCTGCATATCATCAAAGCATGAACAAAGAAGCCAATTCCACAAACTGGAATTTTAATTAGATGATTAAATCAATCAACACATTTAAAAACCTATCATGATTTGCCAAAAAGTGTTAAATGAGTGCTGATATAAATTAGTAATATTCCTGATTTGGTCACAAAAATGCTGTGCTAATGATAAATAGCTGCATAAAAATATATTAAATATATACTATTTTGAAGAACTATAGTGAAAAACAGGCAAAATGTTTCTATAATTTTACAAAAAAAACAGTGTTTATTTTATATATCTTTTATATAAAATGTGGCGGAGCTAAAGAATGAAGGGCCCTGGTCATGGGTGTAAGAACTGGGGAGGGGACGACGACAAATCTCCCCAGATTTATATATATATATATATATATATATATATATATATATATATATATATATATATATATATAGATATATATATATATATATATATATATAAACAAAAAACAAAGTTAGAGGTGCTCAATCAGTTCTATGGTTTGATAACACAACTCAGAGAGCAACCTCTTATAGCTCACTTGTGCCCTTCACAGGGAGAAATATCCTTTAGTATATCAGTCTGGTCCCATTCACTAGAATGGTCCAGACCCGAAATACCAGGCAATTTTACGCTGAACAGGAGAAACAGCATATCCCAGATGTACATTTCGGCCTTCATTCTGCCTCGTCAGTGAGATGTAGCTGAACTCCCTAAGGCACAGTGAGCAAGGGGTCCACGTCTGGAGTACCCCATCACCCTTAGGGAGACTAATCCTTAAGGGTCACTTGCATAAACAAAATATATATTAATATATATATTTATATATATATATATATATATATATATATTTTACAGAATGTGTATACTATGAGCTGTATCCCCCCAGAATTATTCTGGCTCCTACACCCCTGGCCCAGGTGCAAAAAACATTTTTAGGCCACTCCCCAATGGGGAATTGTAAAAAATGTTTGCACTGGGACCCCCCCCCCCCCATTACCAACTCACTCTGTGCCCTCCCCAAGACTCCTTCCAATTACAGCTCCCCTACCTAAGACCATTTTTCCCCATAGCTGCTTCTCCTTCCCAAGACCACTTTCCATAGATGCTGCCCTTCCCTTAACTCCTGTGAAATACTCCTGTGAAATACACATATACACATATATACATATACTATCTCTACAAAGCAGCCAGTCCCTCTCAGGAGCCATCTTCACATAGAACCTAGTCTAACACAGCATCCAGCCTACACAGCACCCACCCCTCTTAGCATTCATCCCCACACAGCACCTAACCTTTCTCAGCACCCACCTCATAGAACCAATCCCCCTGTACTTTGCTGTCATCCAGCCCTTGCTCTCTCACCACTTCCCTGATACACATCCCCAGTGTGCTGAACTGCTCCACACTGCCACCACCTGGAGATTCAGTAAAAATGCTCTACAGAAAAAAATATAATGCAAAAAAATAATAATTACACAGCACTATCTCCCAGAGGAGGGTCCTGGTATATTGCACCACCTGCACCACTGTCAGGTCTCCCCCCTGTATACAAGGATGCTGTAGCGTGCCCTAGATTTTTCTTTTCTGCTGATCAACTTCATGGGATGGAATAAGACTTTAAATGCACAGGAAGATTCAATAAGCACAATGGGATTGTAGAGACTAAGGGCCCTATTAAATTAGACAAATCGCAGTTCCAGAAGCCCGTAAAATTTACAGCTATTAAATTGCCCTCTATTAGCTATTCACACATGATCAGCGTGTTACAGGAGGAAAATCTGAACTCCGACTCAGCGAAACCTTTGATCTTTCAATCCCGTAAATGTTACAATCGCAAATCGATATTAAATTGCTACAAGTCCTCAAGCCCTCAACTGTTTTCACACCCGTAAATGGCAAATGTAGCCAAAAATCCTATGGGTGCTAGAGAGGATCTGCTAGGGGGTTAAAGTCCTGTCCGTAGCACTGTAAAAGCAAGTATAAACACATTGCTGTATTTTAAATTATAAGGAAAGCGATGGAAGGTATTAAAATTAATAGCACAACATTCTCAAGCTCGCAAATATGCAATATTTTTTTGTTTATGTTTAATTTCCGTGTTATATTGATCACAGCAATCAATGTGTTAATACATATAATGGAACTCGCATGGACTAGAATATTATATTTATTGATTTTTTCATATTGCATTATTTCTGGATTGCGGGCCTGATCAAAACCGTAAGTGATTGAAAATTACCCTCCATATTTTAGTGACGTAATGATGACGATCTCTTTTACTATTGGCTCCGTCTAAACCCATAACTACGATTTTTGAATAATTTGCTTTGTGTCGAAGCATGGTTTATGGATTTGGATTCTGGCCATGTCCTTGTGGGCTTTTCGAATTTAATCCGGCCCTACAGCAGGGCTATTAGAAAGTTCATTAGGTTACAAGAACACAGATGAAAAAAATTACAAATAAAAGTAAAAAGATGTAAAGATTGTGTTTACTTGTTTATTTTGCTTGCCAAAAATCTTTGCTAAATATCAGTTTAGTTATTTAAAACACCATATAGAAAAAATTACCAATGTGATGCTTTAAATCCCTGAAAAGAATGAGGTAAACTCACAGGGCATTCTAAAGGGTGGAGAAGTGTGGTTCCATCCTATCTTCAGATTCACCTGCATAACTTCCAAACTAGTAAATGCCCTTTTTCCAATATTTTTACACTTACACTTCCCATAACTAATATCATGAAATTAAATATATATATATTTTTTGGACTTTTAAAATTCTTTATTATTTCAAAGTTTCAAAACATTACATAAAAATAAAGAATACATGGATGAACTACTTTAAACATAGCACCATAATATATAAGATCACCTGATAAATTATTATTTTAAATAGATCATTCAATTTTAAAACTTAAAAAATTATATTTAAGAAAAATATATGATTTTTTTATTAAAAATATCTTAATTTCTAAAGTAATGATATAACATGGAGACTCATTTGCGTTTATAACCAGTATACCTTTATGTCTGCCATACACATGTTTGAAATGCCAGTTTTAGCCAGTTTTATTACTGCAACAGTAGACTAGTTTTCAAAATTGACTTTTTTTCTTTTACTCGACACGATTTCCAGGAATCCTTTACTTGGTGTTTTCCGGGAAAATGGAAGGTTTTCTTTTAGTTATTTATTATGTTTCTATATAAGGTTGTAGCTAAGAAAGCAGCCTGCAACAGCAAAATGGTAGAAATGACTTAATAACTAGAAAGTTGTGAGATAATCATTTGTGAATAGTATTATTTTTATAAAAAGGTTATTATTTTGCCTTTTGTGTATACTGATATAACCTTTAATCTTTGACATACATAATATTATTAAACATGGCGAATATACCATGTAGTTGATGCTACGTATCAGCTGCAAAGGCTACTCCAAGGCATGAATGGCCTCTAATTGTGCTAAATAAAAATTCAGCAAAACATGAGAAAATAGATACTTCAAGAGAAGGGGAGTAATCAATCAGCAGTAACAGGCAATCAATAAAACAGAGACAGCAATAGAGAGAGTGGCAGGAGACAGTCCTGGAAAAGAAGATAGAGGCAGGTTGGGGCTAGATAAATAACAATATTATTATTGGGAGTGGAAGAGAGTGGGAGAGAGTGGAAGAAAGTGGAAGGCATTGGAGGGATGATAGAGAGAAAGATAAGAAAGTGGGATAAAGAGACGGCTTTGGAGAGGGAAGAAAGAAGATAGACTATAATGAGAAGGAAGAATAGATACTTGTATGGAAAAGCAACAAGACCGGAGCAAGACACACAATACAGTAAAAAGGAGCTTTATGCACTCACTTACGGCAATAAATCAGCAAAACTGCAATTGTTGCTGTGTGGTGCTGGTGGGATTGCAATTTCTGAGTGTTTTAGACAAAACTGGAATTGCTGAGTGTTTTAGACAAAATTTAAATAAAAGCATTTTCAAGACTCAGAGGAACAAAATATCAATTCATTATTTCTAGTATTTAAAACTTCAAATGTAACGTCTTGGACATGTAATGTCACATTCATCAGCGAGAAAATGACCAAATGACTTCTTTGAAACACTTGCTCCAAGGTCAACAGAATTAGCCCCGTTCAGTCAGCATTTAAATGACACACGCAAAGTATCCATTTTCAAATATGCGTGTAACTTACCGTAATCACCTTTATTATCCCCTCAATTACGCCACTTTGGGTTTCTAGAGTAAGTGACATAAGTCCCTGTATCATAAGCATCCTTTTTTGTCTTGTAATTCTTTGTGTGAATAATGGTGTCATCTGTGTTTTATGTCAGCAGTGTGCTGAGTTGTGATATCTTCCTTCCACTTGAGTCTTGCCTGGAGTGACATGGAGTGAAATGTCACATTTGCACTGTTAACAGTCATTATATGTAAGCAGTAAACACATGCATAGCCTGATCCAAGGTCAGTAATGAGTTTACTTTAAGGGATGGAGATAGAGACAGAGAAGGAGAAAAGAGATACCTATATTGGAAGGGAGAAGAGATGGACTGATATAGAGACTAAAGAAAAAATACTGTCATCAGAAGGGATATGAGAGAGAGTCACTGGGGCGGAGAGACTGGTAGTCTTTGCCTCAGGAACCGTCATGGCAAGGGATGAGAGAGTCTGCCTTGGAGAGGAGACACAAAATACTGTGATTTGGAGGAAGTTGAGAGACAGCCATGAGGAGGATTTGGAGTAACAATGAACAGGGGTGCTTTAGAAAGTCATATGGAGGGAAGAGGGTGACCACCCTTAGGAAGCATGAGAATTAAAGCCATAAGGAGGCAAGGGTGAACAGAGATACATCTAGGGAAGGATAAGAGAATAAAAATGCGAAATATATCCATGAGAGAGAAAGCCATGAGAAGGGATAAGTGGGTAACCTAAATGTTTTTTAGGGATTAAAAAATCGTAAAGAGTGGCTAGAAAACCATAGGGATGGATCAGGGAGAAAGCCTTGGAGAGGATGGGGGGGGGGGGGAGTTACACAGAGGGGCAAGAAATAAGACCCCAGTGACTTATGTGAAAGACAGCCGTGATGAAGGTTGAAGATGATAGCCATGGGTAGTATTGAATAAGAAAGCCATGGGGAGGAATGAGAGTATCTGCCATGGGGAAGAAAGAAAAAGACAGTCCTACAAAACAGAAATGGATGGATGCATTACCGAGACAAGAGAATGACAGAGACTCCCCAGAGTAAATAGACACAGATACATGATTACAGTTTCTTCTGAACTATAGCAGTCTGAACATATTACTTTAAATATTTTATTTCTATATTTGTAAAAAAAAAAAGTAAATGCAATGTAACAAAGGCAATGTGTTCATCTGGTCGACCTACACATAAAATAAAAGCTAAGAACTAGCTTTGGCTCAAAAAACTGCTTTTGTGATTGTCTGGGGCTATTATTACACTAACCATTGGATGTCTAAACATCAGTCCTATCAGCCCGCCTCCCCCTCAAACTACAGACATAATAGTGTGTATTACGCTGAGTCAACCCTGTGTCCAAGTGTTTAGCCAGAGCCAGCTCATCTCATATTATCTGATACAGCACTATTACATCATTACAGATATATTTCAGGACACAGATGTCTTTGCTGATAAAGCTTATTGCTGTTCTCTCTTTATTGTAAACACATTTAATGGTCTTGATCTAATTATAGATAAACATGTTACTTCATCAGTGATACAGCAGATAATATATCATTTGACTTTTGGGTTTGATATACATTATAGTGCATAAATGGTGGTGCCAAAAAGTACCATACTTTTTTATAGTTGTAATTGAAACCCTCAGACTAAGGCTTTCTCTTATAAAAGAGCCAAATAAACTGGAAAAGGGGGATGATGAAAATGGTCTGAAACTTAGGAAAAACATTATTGTCTTAAAGAGCCACTACAAGTGTAACAGAACTATGATGATGCCTGTATTTTTTGCCTGAACTGAACCAACTATACTGCTGGAGGGGTTAAACAGAACCGAATGGCTGGTGTTCGTGTGACTATTGCATACAACTCAAACTACCGAACATCAGACCACCCAGGGGAACAGTTAATTGCTATTTTACCTCCCAGCGATCGTGGAGCCGTTCGCACAGTTCAGTCGAATCCCTTTGTATTCAGGTTAGGTGGCCGCCATTTCGGGACTTTACACGTGTTCGCGGCCATCTTACGCACGAACGGCGGTGTTTTGCCTGTGAACGCATGGAACTAAAAACGGATACGCAAACAGGCGAACACCGCTGAGACCTCCAGGAGCTCGTAAATTCGTGCTGAAACTACCGATCGACCGGCCGTTCGGTAATTTTGGTTAAGCATGCATGGGGATTCAGGCGATTACTGTGGATGGCAAGGGGTTCGTGGGGTTTTTATGCACGAACGGAGACCGACCACAAGGCCAAAACTTATGGAACTCTTTTCGGCTGTAAAACTTGTGCGGTCGGTCAAAGCTTCAAAGACCCATAACTCCTGAACCCCTCAACCGAATGACCTGCAATTTGGATATGTTGTTCCCCTGAGTGAGAGCGATTGAGCGGTGCTGGACTTAAAGGTGTACCCCCTGTTTTTGGGGTACATCCAGAATGTGGTTAAAATTGTGTCTGTTTTAATTGTGTTACCTGTTATCTGAGGGGAGGAGACGTGGGGGTTGAACCATGTATATAATTGGCTGTTGTGATAATTATGTGGGTGTAGCCCTTCAGAGGGCACCATTGCATAAAAGGAGATCCCCTGTCATTAAACAGTAGTTCTACTTGACCCTTCAAAACATAGCCTTGTCTCGTTCTTGGGGGGGATTTATGGTACCGTTACTCTGCCGCATTTTACAGCACTCCTGGATTATACAATGGGATATTGTGGATGGGAATAAACATTTCATTACTGCACAGCACCTTGCTTAAGAAAAGGACGTCTCCAACGGCAGGTACCCCTCACCAACTAGGGTAGCCGTTACATTGGTGGCAGCGGTGGGATGGTCCTTTTCATCCCCAACGCAAGTGCTGAATGGAATCCCAGTACGCTAAACTGAAAAGACCCACACTAAAGGATCTCTTGGAAACCAGAGGAAGGAGTGCCAACAACCGACCACGGAGAGAGCTGATAGCTGACCTACTGGAGCTGGACGAGATGGATCGATCCATGGAGGTCGTGGACCAACCTACCCCTGTCAGCGAGGAGGAGGAAATTACAAACCTGGTTCAGCGGAGATTATCCATGTACCCAGCAACATCCGTGGAGCTAATAGATCAGCTGTTCTGGGAAGCGAGAACGGAGATACAAAATAGGAGGGGGCACGAACTTGAACTGGCAAGAGCTAGACAACCCCTGGCACATACAGTTCATACTCCCCCACCCGCTGCTACAGGGCAGAAAATACCCTTCACTGCCTTCAAAGCGTTTGTGGAAAGTGAGGAAGAAATTGATGGATATTTGGCTGACTTCGAGAGGCAGTGCTCACTACACCAAATACCACCAGACCAATGGGTCACTATTTTGGCTGGAAAGCTATCAGGAAAAGCAAATGAGGCTTTTCGGGCGCTTACTGAGGAAGATATTGCGCAGTATCGCCGGGTGAAGGCTGCACTGCTCACCAGATATGCCGTCACCCGAAAACATATCGCAGTCGCGTCAGGGAGTCTAAAAAGAAGGCTGCAGACTCCCACATGGAATGGGCCAGCAAGATACAAAGAGTGGCATCACATTGGGTGCGAGGGTGCAATGCCAACACAGGAGAGGAAGTACTACAGCTATTCCTGATGGAACATTTCTTCCAAGATCTGGCGGCAGACATACAGGATTAGGTGATAGATCGTCGCCCTGCTAACTTAATCGAGGCAGCACGGCTAGCGGACGAATACGCCGAGTCCAGATAGGTGAGCCAAGGGTCCACACGACCAACCTCTAGAGCAGAGCCACACACCTCAATGCCCGCTGCACGCACAGAATTTCGGGCCCCAGTACCCCCAGGACCGCCACGGCCTCAGGGGTCTAACCACCAACCCCGGGATTCTTACAAAATGACGTGCCATCGCTGCGGCAACCCGGGGCATATTGCTCGTTATTGCCCCTTGGGATCAGCCAATAACAACTGGAGGCGCCCAACCAATAACCCAGAGATCCCTTTATCACATACCTCTGCTGCTCACTGCCTGGAAACCGAAGGGAGCCCTGAGGAGTGTTTGGGCATCCTGTATGAGGCAAACCCCATACAAGCTGCATGCCCAGATAACCGCCAGCATCACCGCCAGGAGGTGCGTGTAAATGGACAGGTAGCACAAGGCCTAAGGGACACTGGCGCTACCATCACGTTGGTGCAGAAACATCTTGTGAAACCGGAGCATGTATCTACCCGTACTGTTGCTGTCCGTGTCGCAGGGGGGGCTGTTTTTCGCTTACCCACTGCCTGGGTACACTTGGATTGGGGAGTCGGGTCGGGAAAGACCACAGTCGGGATCATGGACAATTTACCTGCTGAAGTCGTGTTGGGCAACGACATTGGCCCTCTGGCTTCAGCTTATCTACCCACGACTGCGGCTGCTTGTCCCGTGACCACCCGCTCACAGACCCGTATCGATAACGATCCTCCAGCAGAACGGGAGACCCAGGTAAGCCACAAACCGACACACAGCCCCAACACGGTAGACAGACCCATAGCTTGGGACACCCCAGAAGAGTTTGGGAGGGAAACTAGACAGGATCCCACCCTCCAAAGGTATCGGGAATTAGCCAACAGTGGGGGGGATGAGCTGGAGCAGTTCGTATGGGAGGGTGACAGATTCTACAGGTTGACTCAAGGTAGGAGGAGAGGCTGTATCCCTTCGCAGAAGCGCCAACTAGTGGTATCCATAAAGTACCGGTTGGAACTTCTCCGAATAGAACATGACATTCCGTTGGCAGGGCACTTAGGAGGTAACCGCACCGCTTATAGGATCACACAGACCTTTTTCTGGCCTGGGATCTTGAAAGACGTGCGGCGGTACTGCAGTACCTGTGACATATGCCAAAGAGTAGGGAAGAGAGGGGACCACCCTAAAGCTCGGCTGTCACCCATGCCTGTGATCGAGGAACCATTTAGCAGGGTGGCAGTCGACCTAGTGGGACCCCTACCTAACCCCAGTCCCTCGGGTAAGAAATATATTCTTACAGTTGTGGACTATGCTACCCGCTACCCAGAGGCTGTCGCCCTGACGAATATCCAGGCTGACACTGTCGCCAGTGCCTTAGTCGGGATATTCACCAGAGTGGGATTCCCTCAGGAAATCTTATCTGACCGAGGGACCCAGTTCACCGCAGATCTAACCCAGCAGTTATGGAAGGTCTGTGGTGTCAAGACCCTGCTCAGCTCCCCGTACCACCCCCAGACTAACGGTCTCTGTGAACGCTTTAATGGTACCCTAAAACAATTGCTACGGACCTTTACAGCGGAATACAGAGACTGGGAGCGATTCTTGCCGCACCTCTTGTTCGCATATCGAGAGGTGCCCCAGGAATCCACAGGGTTCTCTCCCTTCGAGCTGCTCTATGGACGGCAAGTGCGAGGCCCCCTCGACCTCATCCGAGAGCACTGGGAGGGAGAGATAGAGCAGGAAGGCGTTCCTGTCGTACCTTATGTGCTGGAGATGCGGGACCGCATGGGGCACTTAGCCAGAATGGCCCGAGAATATCTCTAGGCAGCCCAGGGACGTCAGAAACACTGGTACGATCGGGGCGCCCGACTGCGAACGTTCCAAGTAGGGCAGAAAGTTCTGGTACTTAGACCTGTCAAGGGAAACAAGCTACAGACCTCCTGGCAAGGCCCTTACAAGGTAGTGGCCCAGGTATGTGACACCACCTATGTAATTGCCAGTAGCCAAGACGAAAGGGTCCAGAAGTCGTTCCATGTTAATTTGTTAAAGGAATACCAAGAAAGGCCCGAAGATATAGCGGCCATATGTATCCCGGCCACTGAAGACCCTGACAGTCTTCCCATCCCAGATTTGTTAGCTGACACCGAGCCGAAAACTCTGCTTAACACAGTGCAGCTAGGGGAGCGGTTAAAACCCCACAGAAAGGGAACAACTCCAAAAATTACTAGCTGAGAAAGGATTGACATTTTCTCAAGAGCCAGGTTACACACCCCTAGCGACACATTATGTGGAGACACCAGGACAGACCCCTCTCAGGCAGACCCCCTATAGAATCCCTGAAGCTGTAAAAGAGGAAATGAGAAAGGAGATTCAGGAGATGCTAAGACTAGGAGTCATAGAGCCGTCCGACAGCCCCTGGGCCTCCCCAGTTGTCCTAGTCCCCAAAAAGGACAGAACAACCCGATTTTGTGTCTATTATCGACGCCTCAATGACAGGACCGTGACAGACGCCTACCCCATGCCCAGAGTAGATGAACTATTAGATCGTATTGCCAGGGGACGCTATCTGACCACCATCGATCTGTGCAAAGGGTACTGGCAGATCCCCCTGGCCAAGGAAGCTATCCCTAAGTCGGCGTTTGTCACCCCGTTTGGCTTGTACCAATTTAAGGTCATGTCATTGGGTATGAAAAACGCCCCCGCTACATTCCAGCGCATGCGCATACCTGGATGACATTGCGGTCTATAGTGAGACTTGGGAAGAGCATTTAAGACATGTAGAGGCTGTGCTGGATCAGATTAGGGCCGCAGGCCTAACTCTGAAACCAGAGAAATGTAATTTCGGAATGGCCGAAGTACAGTACTTGGGGCACAGTGTAGGGTGTGGGAAACAGCGACCAGAACCTGCTAAAGTGGAAGCTGTAGCCAATTGGCCCACACCCCACACCAAGACCCAAGTACTGGCATTCTTAGGGACTTACAGGAAATTTGTCCCTGACTACAGCACCATCGCTAAACCCCTGACAGATTTGACAAAGAAAAATTTGCAGAGAATAGTCCTGTGGTCTCCCGCCTGCGAAACAGCATTCCAAACCCTGAAACAAGCTCTGATCAACGCACCAGTTTTGTCTGCCCTCGTCCCTAACAAAAGATTTGTTGTCCATACAGATGCGTCCATGTACGGACTGGGGGCAGTGCTGAGCCAGGTCGGGGAAGATGGAGGGGAACACCCTGTCGCGTACCTGAGTAGAAAACTATTACCCAGGGAAGTGAGCTACGCGGCAGTGGAAAAGGAATGCCTAGCCCTAGTCTGGGCCCTAAAGAAGCTCACCCCATACCTCTACGGGCAGGAATTCCCGTTGATCACAGACCATAACCCCCTAGTATGGCTGAACCGAGTGGCTGGGGACTATGGACGATTACTAAGATGGAGCCTGGCACTACAACCGTACAACTTCTCCATCCAGTATCGCCCTGGCCGGTTCAATGGGAATGCAGACGGACTGTCCAGGCAAACGGAACTTTTACCTTGACTAAAGACCGGACAGCCCCAAGTTGACCTGAAAAAGATCAATCCGGGTCTGCCGGAGTGTTCTACAAAAGGGGAGCAGTGTAACAGAACTATGATGATGCCTGTATTTTTTGCCTGAACTGAACCAACTATACTGCTGGAGGGGTTAAACAGAACCGAATGGCTGGTGTTCGTGTGACTATTGCATACAACTCAAACTACCGAACATCAGACCACCCAGGGGAACAGTTAATTGCTATTTTACCTCCCAGCGATCGTGGAGCCGTTCGCACAGTTCAGTCGAATCCCTTTGTATTCAGGTTAGGTGGCCGCCATTTCTGGACTTTACCCGTGTTCGCGGCCATCTTACGCACGAACGGCGGTGTTTTGCCTGTGAACGCATGGAACTAAAAACGGATACGCAAACAGGCGAACACCGCTGAGACCTCCAGGAGCTCGTAAGTTCATGCTGAAACTACCGATCGACCGGCCGTTCGGTAATTTTGGTTAAGCATGCATGGGGATTCAGGCGAACGCAAGGATTACTGTGGATGGCAAGGGGTTCGTGGGGTTTTTATGCACGAACGGAGACCGACCACAAGGCCAAAACTTATGGAACTCTTTTCGGCTGTAAAACTTGTGCGGTCGGTCAAAACTTCAAAGACCTATAACTCCCGAACCCCTAAACCGAATGACCTGCATTTTGGATATGTTGTTCCCCTGGGTGAGAGCGATTGAACGGTGCTGGACATAAAGGTGTACCCCCTGTTTTTGGGGTACATCCAGAATGTGGTTAAAATTGTGTCTGTTTTAATTGTGTTACCTGTTATCTGAGGGGAGGAGACGTGGGGGTTGAACCATGTATATAATTGGCTGTTGTGATAATTATGTGGGTGTAGCCCTTCAGAGGGCACCATTGCATAAAAGGAGATCCCCTGTCATTAAACAGTAGTTCTACTTGACCCTTCAAAACGTAGCCTCGTCTCGTTCTTGGGGGGGATTTATGGTACCGTTACTCTGCCGCATTTTACAGCACTCCTGGATTATACAATGGGATATCGTTGATGGGAATAAACATTTCATTACTGCACAGCACCTTGCTTAAGAAAAGGACGTCTCCAACGGCAGGTACCCCTCACCAACTCGGGTAGCCGTTACAACAAGTTCCCAGCTTTCTAGAGTATAATTTTAATGAGGAATTATCAGTAAACTGTTTTTTTTCAGTTTATTGTGATAAAAAGTAATTTTTTTCTGAGGATATTTTTTATTTAATTCTTGAAATTGCAAAACACATAACAAGTCCATTACTTTAATATATACCGTATTGGTCTGAATATATCCTGCACCTTTTTTTTTATTTTTGAGCTTGCGAGTTAAAGGTGAGGCTTATATTCGTGACCGTCAAAAAATCATTGCCGATTTGCAAACTTTGCTTGTAACGCGTGCGACTTCTATTTGCAAATGCAAAATTACAAAGTTCCTTCTCCAGTTGGCCACAGCATACAGCTCCTGGTATTCCTAGGTTGTTTCCCATGGCAGTACTGACCAAGCCCAACCCTGCTCGGCTTCAGGGTGTTGTGACCTCTTGCTTCCCTGACTTTGAATCAAAACTAGGTTAACAGCTTGGGAAGCACCAAGTCCTAACCACTGGACCACCAGTTTATTTGTGTGCAGTTAAAGTGTTTTCCCTGATACCAGCATTGTCATTGTCTGATTTAGAGCCCCCACTGGGCAGTAGTATCTTAATCATGCATTTCCTACCATTAGGGGCAACATTTTTATAGTTCTAATAGTTGGAACTACAGATTTCATTTTTAAGCATTTAGTTCAACCCATTTCCATCTATGCTTGTAGTAGATTATTTTTTAAAATTGACATATATATTTGAATTATTCATTCTTAGTGCTTCATTCTTCCCTAATTATTTTATTTATTTATCAAGTTTCATGTCATTATAGGCATTCGTTTTCTAGTTCTAGTTATACAAATTGTAATGTTTATTTTGGCTACAATCCATTGGCATCATAGCTGGTATTTTTTTTTTTTTTTTTTCATAGCTATTTGTCGCTAGTGCTACATACTTTCCTTATTATTTCAAACCTTATCTTACATGCAGTTTCAATACAGTTTGTAATTCACTTAGTAAAATTGTCATAGTGTTTGAATTATTCATCCCTTGTGCTTCATACTTCATTTATCATTTCATATTTTGCATTTCATGTAATCACAGACGCAAGTATTAGTAGTTCCAGTGATGAGAATTACAGTTTTCATCATAAAGCAGTGAATACAAAAAAAGGAAAAAAAAATTATTGAAAAAAATGTACCTGCATATTGTTTATTGCATTGTATTTCCACTTTTATTTGTTTTAGCAATTTTCCCATCTTAGCCCATGCTTAAGCCTTAAGATTTAAATTTAAGGGTATAGATTTTGTAATTCTCTTCTCTCTCTTATTAATGATTAAAAATAAAAAATAAAAAAAACAAATATACAATTTCTATGCATCACATTTTCCATTTAAAATAATCAATCATTAATAAAAATCCTCTCGCTTCCTTAGGTTTCTCTCTTTCTGCCAATGCTGTTCAATCTTTCATTTTCAGTATCTTTCACTTCACGCAGCTAAGGAGGATTCTATAATGCTCCTTAAACTAATTACCATACTCCTTTATAGCCATACCTCATTCTAAATTACACAAAGTTTCACCACAATCAGGGGTTTCATAGTCTCATTTCAAGTACAAGATACTCATAGACTTACCTCAAAATAGAAGTACTCAAAGTTTCACCTCATTTCTGAGGTAATCATAGTCCAACCTTAATTCAGAGGCACTCATAGTCTCACCTCAAATCAGACGTGCTAATAGCTTCACTTCAAATCAAAAGTATTCATAATCAGTCCTCAATATGGAGGTTTCTTAGTGTTACATCATATTTTAAGTGTCCTTACTTTCTCCGTATTAGTATTTTATATTTTTTACACTTCACAAGAGGACTATTATAAATCAGATCTAATTTAGTATTTCCTCATTGGGTCTAGATTACAAACGTGAAATTCCAGATTACATCTTCTCACAGATGTCAACCCATGAAGGTTCACACCATCTCTAATATCCCTGAACGACAAGAGTCAAGACTTAAGAGGCCCCTTCAGCTTTTCCTAAGTTAATAACAGAATTAACTGCTAAAACAATTATTTTTGCTGCCATAGCATGCAATGCTAAACCATACAGACCAGTTTTCCTTCCACTCCATTTACTCTGTCTAATCAGACATTAATGGCAAAAAAAAAAATAGAAAATTCCCTTCCTCCCCCCCTAACAGTCACCTCATCTGACCAAGCTAACCTTGTCACCTTAGAAAGGTGTGATTTGCTCAGCTCACCCTAAACTATGTCAGGAATTCAAACACTACCAATTCATAGTGGTAGATTTAAGCTACAGATACAGTGGGTCCACATTTTATGGTTACCCTAGTTTGTTTTCAGCTAAAGCAGATAAGGAGCATTATTCATTTAATAATGATTTATTATGATTTAAATTGGACACGGTTGGACAATGATCTCTTTGATACGCATTTTGCAGGTTTAAAATCTACAGACTGCAATTAATCAAACTTCTGCCAACTTTTGCCAACTTTAAGTTGAACCTACCACCAGTTTAATTATCCACAACTAACTCCCTCTAATTTTCCTAAACTCTGCCCCATGGTAATCAATTAAACCACGCTAGATTAGATCAGCCAATTCATTAGTTGGGGGCTTCAGCAATTTGTTCCCTGGTGGTCCAGTGGTTAGGATTCAGTACTTTCACCACTGCAACCTGGATTTGATTCCAGTCACGGAACCAAGAGCTTACACCACCCTGAAGGCAAGCAGATTTGGGCCTGGTCAGTACTCCATTGTCTCTGCCATGAACACCAAGTGGAACAGCATCACCATGGACATAAAGATGTGCCTGGTGTGTTACGGGCCATGAGATCACGGAGAGTCGGACATGATTGAATTACAAAACAATAAAAACAAGATTAGGTCAACCAACTCATTAGCCACTTGTAATAATTTGTCCATCAGAAAACGCATGACTATCCGTGAATAGCACTTACTCCCTAACACAGTTCCTTACAAATTATTCTCCACAAAATATCATGAATTACCTACCAGCTAGTTTTCCCAATGGCTTTCTCCCAGAGCTCAAAACTTTATCTCAAATTACTCTAGAATGCCCTAATCTAAAATATTCCACTGGGAAAGCTTCAATTGTTAGTTAACAATTAATAGTTGTTAGTTAACAAAATATATTAGGAGTCCATTCTACCTTTTCCCTTCTTCAGAATTAACTCTTAGTCTAGCCAGTAGGAAATATTCTGGTAAAAGCAGAGAACAGGTAAATATGCGCTACTCTGAAAAACAGAAATTGTGTTTTGGCACATTCGCTGTATTAAATAGAGACTCATATCTCATATAGGCCGGTATTCTAGCTGGAAAGATTCAATGAATGACATTTTTAAAACTTTATTAAAAAGCCAAATGGCTCCAGGAAAGAATTACAGTCATTTTTAGAGCATTTCAATTTTGCAGCAAGAATTTTACCAGAGGGTAGTGCCTTTATATCCCCTTTACTCACTTATTTAACCATGTAGCTTCAATTTTTTTCATCTTGGAACAGTGAATTCTTAATTTTCTCTGACGATTCAGATAGTTCTATAATTTCTTTATCCTGTCATATTTTCTATGGCTCAGTTTTAATGCATAGAAATTTGTTTGGCCTTTTGAAAATTTCATTGTTCAGTGATTTTATCGAATTCAAAGAACTAATCGCCATACATACTTGTAAAACAAATTGGCATAATCTCAAAATAAAGATTAAGGCAGCTCACAAAGCCACCATTAAATCTCAGAAAATCATGAGATCCACTACTATAGGCCTGCTAACATACATTCAGCCACTTCTCCAAACACTAAAAAAATATATGATAGCGCTTGTATGCTTTACACCCGATTCATCTACCAACATTGTCCAACTTATGATTTTGGTAATTACTCCATATTATCTTCTGCAACTTATGCTCATTCTAAATTATTTTTATCACTCATCATAATCACCCATCATCTGTCAGGTAACCAACATAATCAAGCTATTAGATTTCCAGATAGGACTTCATTCATATCCAAACAACATTTCAAATAACTACTCAAAGGTCTTTTAAGAATATATATATATATATATATATATATATATATATATATATATATATATATATATATAAATCCCCCTATACTTTATCATTGAGCAAACTTTGACCCTGCAACTCACAGTTAGCAGACACATTCCAGCCAATCAGCATCATACCCTGCCTTCCAGACCCTTCTAACTCATGTACAGCAGCCATTTTGGAATCATAACTAACTTGCAGTATTACTGAGAGGAAGCTGAGTGTAGGTGATACTGCATCAATAGGGAAAACCATATCTAGGCTACTGTACACAGTGTGCAATACAGTCCTGAAGGACTCTTTTGATCTCTGCTGCAAGGACACCCCTGTGTCTCTTCCCCCCCTTATCATCATCCTCCCCTCACCTTAGCACCCAACCCTAACACCCCTCACACTTATCCATAACACCCATCAACCTAACACCTAACCCTAACACCCCTCACACTTATCCCTAAGACCTAACACCCCTCACACTTATTCCTAACATGCCTCAACCTAACACCCCTTACACTTATCCTTAACACCTCTCACCCTAACACCTAACCCTAACACCCCTCACACTTATCCCTAACACCCCTTACCCTAACCCTAACACCCCTCACACTTATCCCTAACACCTAACCCTAACATCCCTCACCCTAACACCTAACCCTAACACCCCTTACACTTATCCCTAACACCCCTCACCCTAACACCCCTCACACTTATCCCTAACACCCCTCACCCTAACCCTAACACCCCTCACACTTATCCCTAACACCCCTTACCCTAACCCTAACACCCCTCACACTTATCCCTAACACCTAACCCTAACATCGCTCACCCTAACACCTAACCCTAACACCCCTTACACTTATCCCTAACACCCCTCACCCTAACACCTAACCCTAACACCCCTCACACTTATCCCTAACACCCCTCACCCTAACCCTAACACCCCTCACACATATCCCTAACACCCCTTACCCTAACCCTAACGCCCCTCACACTTATTCCTAACACCTAACCCTAACATCCCTCACACTTATCCCTAACACCCCTCACCCTAACACCTAACCCTAACACCCCTCACACTTATCCCTAATACCCCTTACACTAACACCCCTCACACTTATCCCTAACACCCCTCACCCTAACACCTAACCCTAATACCCCTTACACTTATCCCTAACAGCCCTTACCCTAACACCTAACCCTAACATCCCTTACCCTAACACCCATCACACTTATCCCTAACACCCCTTACCCTAACCCTAACACCTCTCACACTTATCCATAAAACCCATCAACCTAACACCTAACCCTAACATTTATCCATAACACCCCTTACCCTAACCCTAACGCCCCTCACACTTATCCCTAACACCTAACCCTAACATCCCTCACACTTATCCCTAACACCCCTCACCCTAACACCTCACCCTAACACCCCTTACACTTATCCCTAACACCCCTCACCCTAACACCCCTCACACTTAGCCCTAACACCCCTCACCCTAACACCTAACCCCCTCACCCTTATCCCTAACACCCCTTACCCTAACACCCCTCACACTTATCCCTGTGTCTCTTCCCCCCCTTATCATCAAGGGAGGTGGGAGGATGATGAGGGATGGGGGATGAGACACAGGGGAGGGTGATGAGGAAGGGGGGAAAGAGACACAGGGGAGGATGATGAGGGAGGGGGTAAAGAGATACAAGGGAGGATGATGATGGAGGGGGAAGTTAGGTTATTTATGCCCTTTATGGATTAAAACCAGACTCTGCATCAACTATGTAATTTTCCGTGGGAGTTTTGACATGGATGCCCCTCCGGCATGCCACAGTCCAGGTGTTAGTCCCCTTAAAACAACTTTTCCATCACTATTGTGGCCAGAAAGAGTCCCTGTGGGTTTTAAAATTCGCCTGCCCATTGAAGTCTATGGCGGTTTGCCGGGTTCTCGAACATTTGCGGCGAAAATGTTATGTTCGCGACATAACTACTTGTTAAAGCTGCTATATACTTAGAGCATCATTCAAATGCTCAATTTTTTAGATCCGGGCTCCGTCGCATTATTTTGCTATTCAATTGGCAAAGAGTTGTGGCCTCTGATCAATTTACTGGCACCGACCTGCGATTTACATCGATCCATTGCGATTTATTAAAGTTAATGCCCTCCAAGCCTTTGATCTTTCACTGTTGCAAGGCTAAAATCGCAAATTGCTATTCAATTGCTCCAATTCCCCCTTCCTAACCACTCCGTCAAGCCCGCAAATGAGGTCTCCAAGTATCTGTTCGTTCTGATTGGATGAAATCAGATTGACAGTTACATCAGCCAATCAGCATGGGATACAGGAGTTTATCCCATTTTGATTGGCTCACACCATTTACACGTTAAGATTGGCTGAAGTAAGATTGACAGTTATATCATCCAATCAGATTGCGCAAATGTTTTTTTTATATCGGAGCATGCGCAGGAAACACCATTTGCAGCGGGGAGCTCCTCAGGGGTAGTAGTTTTTTTTTGTTTTTTTTAGAATGTCTGGATTTTTTTGGAGGGGTAGTGCCTGGGCCGGAGGACTGAAGACCAGGGCATCGCTGGACATTGCTGGTGGGGCACTTTGGCATATTAACCCTTTTTTTATTACAGGTTGTCAGTATATGTTTATTTACTGTAATGTTTCTTTTTTTGTAGTTGTTACAGGGAGGGGCTTTTCCTGGCACAGAAAACTAACACACCACTAGAGGGGTATTTTGGCCATGTTAATGGACTAATTAACCCTTTTCTTTTAACATTTTGGAATTTTATTTTTTATATACTATAGGGCTTTTTTATTTTCTGTAGTTAGTCATTTGTTATTTTTTGTTATTAGTGCTTTTTTTGTAATGTGGGTGTTCTTATTTTTTGCAGTTAGTGGGGTGTTGGGCAGTTTAATATGAGGTTAGTTAGGTAGTGTAGGGGTTAGGATAGGGTAGAGGGGGGGTTAATAGGATAGGGTGGAGGGGGTAACAGAATTGGGGTTTACTGAGTCCAGTAAGGGTTAAATAGGACTAGCTATCGCTAACTAGGTCTAGATAGTGTTAAATGGTTAGTGATAGGGTTAATTAGGTATGGTGAGGGTTAAATAGGGTTAATTACTTAGAAGGGCTTAATTACTTAGAGGGGGGTTAATTACTAGGTGGCTGCATCTGATTGGTGGCTGCATCTGATTTACTCAGAGAAGTAAAGAGTGTTATTCCCTGTGTGCAGTGATTTGGTACAGGTGAGAGGGGAGTGTTTTTGCCTGGATTAATCTTGCATATATGTTTGGGCCTAGTGTGTGACTGCATTTGATTTACTCAGACAAGTAAAGTGTGTTATTCCTGTGTGCAGTGATTTGGTAAAGGTGAGAGGGGAGGGGGGGGGGGGAGATTTATAGTACAATATATTTTATATATATTTATATATATATATATATATTTTTTTTTTTTACAAAACTTTATACAAATATATTATTTTATATTCTTTATTTTTCCCACTGAATTTTTGTAGACAATAATAATAATAATTATGAGTAAGTCCAGTGGCAACTTCACTCAGTGTACATCCTGTCATATGTATGCACTACTGGAACAGATGATCCAGGGTCCATACCTCTGTGAGAGGTGTGAGCATGTTGCATCTCTGGAAGCTCAAATTGAGAACTGAAGAGGAGAATTGCAGCACTTAGTGATATTGCTCCACTGGAAAGGGAGGTGGTGCTCACTGAGCACAATTTAGCTGGGCCTAGCATGGAGGGTGGTGCTGGGGCTAGTGAGGATGTCCAGGGAGGTAGCTGGGTTACAGTTAGAAGGGGAATCAGGGGGAACAGGAGGAGGCAGAGCAGTTCTGAGTTGACAACCACCAGCTGATTTGCCAGATTGAGTGAAACTGTTGGGGATGTCCATTCAGAAATGGCAATGCCAGATAGAGCTGTTCCCTCTAACAGCCTGGAGAACAGTTCTAATGGAGGAGTGGGAGGGCAGAATAGACAGAGCAACAGGCAGGTACTGGTTGTTCGGGACTCTATTATTAGGAAGATAGACAGGGTTATTTGTCACCCAGATCCCAGCAATCGAACAGTTTGCTGTCTCCTGGGTGCTCGGTTTCGGCATGTTCTGGATCGGGTAGGCAAATTATTGGAAGGGGCTGGAAATGAACCGGCGGTCTTGGTACATATTGGTACCAATGACAATGTTAGTGGAAGATGGAGTTTCCTAAAGAACTATTTTAGAGAACTAGGTAATAAGCTGAAGGCAAGGACCTCCAAGGTACTATTTTCTGAGATACTACCAGTGGCATGTGCTCGTCCAGAGAGGCAGAAAGAGCTTAGGGAAGTTAATGAGTGACTAAAGATGTGGTGCAATAAGGAGGGGTTTGGGTCTTTAGAGCACTTGGCTGACTTCTCACTTCCTTACAATCTCTACAGCAGGGATGGATTGCACCTTAATGATGGGGGAGCTTTTGTACTAGGGCATAGGATGGTAGAAAGGCTGGAGGAGTTTTTAAACTAGTAGGTGGAGGGGAGGGACTCAATATAAGTAATGGGGTAGAAAGTGTAGAGGATATAAGGGATGAATTAACAACTCATAGGGGAGGAGATGGGGGGGAGGGGTAGTATAGTCAATAGGGAGGTAGTATTAAGTAACTTAAGTACAGTGGCAGGCACTTCAGAAATACAGACTCATACCATAAGGTGTATGCTTGCTAATGCCAGAAGCTTTCCAGGAAAAATGGGAGAGTTAGAATTATTAGCAATTAATGAAAAATGGGATTTAATAAGCATTACCGAAACGTGGTGGGATGAATCTCATGACTGGACTGTTAATCTGGATGGTTATAACCTATTTAGGAAAGATAGGGGCAATGGTGAAAGAGGAGGAGGGATTTGTCTGTATGTTAAGCTTCAATTTAAGCCTAGAAGATATTTATGGCGGAACTAATGATAATGTTGAATATTTGTGGTTAGAGATAAATAGAGGAGCAGCAAATTCCAAACGAATATTTGTAGGAGTATGCTATAAACCACCAAATATAGCTGAAAGTGAGAAAATACAATTATTGTTACAGATTGGAAATGCAGTTAAGCATGGGCAAGATCTAATAATAGGAGATTTCAATTACCCTGAAATAAACTGGATAAATGAGACCAGATAAGGGGAGCAGGTTCTTGAGTACACTCAGGGATCATTATCTGGCCCAGGTTATACAAGAGCGTATGAAATGAAGATATCTTAGATTTAGTAATCACAAATAACATTGATATTTTATCAAATGTTGAAATAGGGCAACCTTTGGGAAACTGTGATCACAGCACACTCTCATTTAAGATCGAATAAACAATTTTTTTTTTAAGAGGCCAACAAAAACTCTTCTAAGGGCAGCAATAAAACGTATGGAATGGGACAGAGAACTGCCGGGTAAAAATACTGAATATAAATGGACAACATTTAAATACTTACTAAATATGCATACTTATCACCATATACCAAGTGGGAATAAAAGTAAAAGGAGTAAATCACATCCAATGAGGATTAAACATGATTTAAAGATCAATATACAGAGTAAAAAACAGGGAATTAAATTATACAAACAAGAGGGGACAGAGACTGTTTTACGGGAGTACAAGGAAATCAACAAGGCTTGAAAAAAGGGCTATTAGACTGGCTAAAATAGAAAATGAAAAATTAATTGCAAAAGAGAGTAAGACTAACCCTAAAATATTTTTTATATTATATTATATATTTTATAGTATATTAATGGGAAGAAGGCGAGGAAGGAAGCTATAGGAACATTGCAATGTGACATAGGCCGTCTGAAAATTAGTGAGCAGGAAAAGGCAGATGAGCTAAATAGGTTATTTTCTTCGGTATACACAAGGGAGGTACCAGTGGTTTGGACACTGCAACATAATGGGGCTACACTACCTTTGCCGAATAATTGATTAACGCAGGAAGTAATCCAAAAGAGGTTGGACTTTTTTTTTTTTTTTATAAAACCTTGGGTCTTGATGGAATACATCCATGGGTACAGAGGGAACTGGGTTCTGTAATAGCCAAACCATTATATTCAATTTTTCAAGATTCACTCAACACAGGGTCTTCACCAGATGACTGGAGAAAAGCAGATGTGATAGCAGGGGAAGGGGGAGCAAGAGCAAATCCGGGGAATTATAGACCAGTGAGCCTCACTGCGGTAGTGGGGAAGCTTTTAGAAGGGTTAATAATGGACAATATACAAGAATATGTCTATTTGAACAGGATTATAAGTGGGAGTCAACATGGATTTATGAGGGATAGGTCATGTCAAACAAATCTAATTAGTTTCCATGAGGAGGTTAGTAGGAACCTGGATCAAGGCAACTCGGTGGATGTAGTCTTTTTGGATTTTGCAAAGGCTTTTGATACAGTGCCACATGGTAGACTATAAAGCAAACTAAGAGATACAGGAATAGCAGTATATATCTGCTCATGGATTGAGAGCTGGCTAAAAGACAGGAAGCAAAGGGTTGTTTTACATGGAACATACTCCGATTGGACTAATGTGGTAAGGAAGGTTCCTAAGGCTTCCGTATTTTTAACATATTTATTAATGACTTAGAGGTGGGACTGGAAAGTAGTGTCTCCATTTTCACTGATGACACAGAGTTGTGCAAGGTAATTAAATCAGATAATGATGTGCTCTCCCTCCAAAGGGATTTACATAAAATTGAGGAATGGGCATCTAAATGGCAGATGAGATTTAATATGAATAAATGTAAAGTTATGCATCTGGGAAGGGGAAATAGCCATGCAATTTATACTCTTAATGGAGCAAATCTAGGGGTATCAGAAATTAAAAAAGGGATTTGGGAGTGCTTGTGGACAACCACCTAGGTAACAATGCTCAATGCCAAGCAGCAGCTGCAAAGGCAAATAAAATATTAGCATGTATTAAGAAGGTTATAGAAGCAAGGGAAGCAAATATAATTCTGCCACTA
Source organism: Discoglossus pictus (assembly GCA_027410445.1). Taxonomy (NCBI): domain Eukaryota; kingdom Metazoa; phylum Chordata; class Amphibia; order Anura; family Alytidae; genus Discoglossus; species Discoglossus pictus. The sequence goes on along the minus strand of CM050164.1, from coordinate 450,831,648 downwards.
TACAAATCTCTAGTATGCCCTCATTTGGAATATGGAGAACAATTTTGGGCACAACTTCATAAAAAGGATGTTTTAGAGCTGGAAAAGGTACAGAGGAGGGCAACAAAACTAATAAGGGGAATGGAGTGGCTAAGTTATGAAAAAAGACTAGCCAAATTAAACTTATTTTCTCTAGAAAAAAGGCGTCTAAGAGGAGATATGATTACCTTATATAAATACATCCAGGGTCAGTATAAAGATTTGCCAAGGGAGATTTTTGTGCCAAGAGGTTTTCAACTGACAAGAGGACATCCCTTGAGGTTAGAAATAAATAGATTCTACCTTAAAGAATGAAAAGGGTTCTTCACAGTAAGGGTGGTTAATCTGTGGAATTCTCTACCAGAGGAGGTGGTGACCGCAGATTTGATAGATAACTTTAAAAGGGGACTGGATTTATTTCTAATTAAAAAGGGAATTTAGGGTTATCCTGGATAATTAGAGAGAGAGTATTGATCTAGGGAGAAATCCGATCGCAAGTGTCTGGGATCAGGAAGGAATTTTTTTTCTTCCCTTTGAGACGATTGGAGAACAAGTTTTACTTCCTCTGAAATAATTAATTAATTAATAATAATAATAATTAAATAGTTGATTAATAATTAATTAACAACTAATTAATTAATAACTAATCCACATATTGCAGATCAGAGGAGATCTTAAAAGGTTGACCTTGATGGACTGAAAGTCTTTTTTCAACGTTAATTACTATGGGCCTTATTCTATTATCGGCCGTAAATCGGCCGTAAGGCTGCGATTCCTTGCGGGGGTTCTGTTACCTCGCAAATTTTATTATACGGCCCAGCAAGGATCTCCCCTTACGGCCGGCCGCATATCTTGGAACCGGCCGTAAGCTCAAAATTTTTTAAAGTCAAAAATAAATTCAAGACTGCACTGTACAGCTCTGTAAATGCTAGGGATCATATTGGGGGACATGAGGATTAATAGTAACCCACTCTCAAGCTTGCACATCAGTCCAAATCCGAGTTTACATTAACTGTTTATTTAAGGACCTGCACAGCAAGGGTTAATGTAGGGGCACTGCGGGGTCCCTATGGGGACCCCATCCCAAGGGGGTGTTAATGTTAGGTGCCATGGGGGTACTTACAGTACCCCCACAACAGGTGTTACCTATTTGTGTGCGGCGGCCCCTTTAAGGACCCACAGCAGGAATTTTACATTTTTAAATGCTGCAGGGGTTCCAATCGGTACCCCCGCAGCAAGGGTTAATGTGCAGACCCTGCCAGGGTCCCAATCAGGACCCCTGCATCAAGTGGTTAATGTGGGGACCCTGGGGGTCCAGATGGGGACCCCTGCATCATGAGGTTAGATTTGAGGGTTTGCGGGTATTATCGCATATTGATGCCTGAATCGATGACGGGCTCCATTTCTATTGGCTGTGTCTGACTGGGGAGTTACGGGCTTGCTTAATTGGTCATGTTCAGGCCCCGAAGTGCTACCTAGGACGGCATGGTTTCTGATTTTCGCTATTGGACCAAAACTTGCGTCCTTGCCTAATTGAATTGAATCGCAAACAGAGACCTAATAGAGCACGCAACTCAATCGCAGGCATTTGGCTGTCTGCCATCGAGTTGCGAGGCCCGAATTGAAGCTCTTAGCCTTTTACGGTTTCTTGAGATCCAGAGAATTTACCATGGTGAACTACAATAAACATTTTCGGAACAAGAGCCTGATTCAATTGAGCAATTGTAAGTTATTGGAGCCCGAAAGTAAGGTCGTAAGTTAATCTGCTATACAACTGCAGTTTTTTTGCGAGCGTGTTATGGGGTTGAAAACTTTACCGTTGTTAAACCTGGAGCTTACAGCCTCTCGAAGCCTTTGATCTTACACGTCCGCAAGAGTCTAAAATTGCATATCGCTATTCAATTGCTACAATTCTGCAAGCCCGAAAATGTTTTTTAACACCTGTAAATGGCAAATGTATTAGAAAATCCTACAAGTGCTAGAGAGGACCGGCAAGGGGGTTTAACCCCGGATCTGTAGCATTGTAAATGCAAATAAAAAATCAATACTGCACTGTAAATGATGGGGAAAGTGATGAAAGACATTAGAATTATTTGCACACCAGTCTCAGGCTCGCAAATCGGCAGTAACATTTAAAAAAATTTACGTGTCATTTCGGGGTTATATCGATCTCAGGAATCAATTTAATTAATACATATCAGACCAAAGGAAAGAAGGAAAGACCCCTTTTCTATAGCACTAAACTATTAAAACATAATGTTTATTGAAACACATACAAAGTTTTTATTTAAAATCTTTTTTTTTAAATATGTTTAAAATAAAACCACAGCGAATAAAAAAATAGCTTATTTAAAAACATAAAAATTATATAGCCTCCAACTCTGTAATTTTTAATATTAATATTGATTTGTATATTTATAGAAATTATATATTATTATTGCATCAATCTTATACTTTATCATTTGAAAGTCACTGAAATTTTTAGTGCAAATATATTGATTTAATTTACTCACACATGCATGTATAGCTTTTAACACATATCAAATAGGGATCTCACATTGTCAATAAATTCTTGATATTGTTCTTATCAATTCTATTATAATATCTCTGTGGTTTAATAGAATATGTATTTCCCAATTATACTAGAGTTTTTAGAGTAGATACTTTAGATTAAATAAATAGCCTTAAAGTGCAATAAAGATATAAAGTGCTATTTGAAGTGCTAAGTTTGTAAATAGATCAATTAATATATTTTAATTGTTGTTCTTTCATAATAAATATAATGTTTGAATTAATTTCTGTCTTATACTTTTTTGGCCCTCTTAGCAGTTGAACCTTACAACATACGTTTATACCAAAACCTTCTACCCAATTTTATCTGCATCATGACCTTCTTTTGTTTTTGATAACTTTGCCTCAACTACAAGTAGAAAAGCCCTTTGGCCTGTGGGAAGGGCTAAGGTTTAAGAACCCATTCACCTCCTCTCCTAGGCACGTTATTCCTGAAATTCACCCACCCACCTTGACAGTTTAAATTAATCATTCTATAATTGAAATTTGTGTATTGAGGTTGGTCATCTTAGCAGGCAAATGTTCTGATGCCAAAACCTTATAAATTATTTTATTTTCATCATAGCATTCTTGTTTTTGATAATTTAGCTCCAACTACAAATATATATATATATTATTAGAAAAAAAATATTTTTATTTTAAGACATTTACACTTTTTGAATAAAATCTCATGCTGATTATTTATAATTACTTGGGAAAACAGGAACAAAGATTCATACAACGTTATAGGAAATGTGCCACAAATATATCATTAAATGTGTGTTATAACAAATTAAGTAAAATATTACAATGTTATTATATTTTAGTTTAAGTCTCATCATCACATAAAATTTGTCAACAATGATATAAATGCTTTAATAAGCTTTTACGGCTGCCATGGTAACATGGTATGTCAGTATATCAATTATATCATTCTAGGTAATGCTATTGTAAGCTGAATTAAACAGACCTGTAGAAAATGAGTACAAGGCAAAATTAAAAAATATTAAATAATTATTTGTGATGGGGATATGGAAAAATTAAACACTAGGGCGCACCAGTAAGTAAGTCACAAGTGGGACTTAGGTGCCCTCTAGAGTAGAAAATGCAGAATCCAGTTAATTAAAGTCTGTATTGTTTGCTTTCTTAAATGTTTGGGACTTATTCAATTGCAATGACATTTGCAACAGTTACAGAGCGATTCAATTGAACAAGCTCACAGCTACCTGGCCAAAAGCCTATACCGTAAAGTCCGATATGCAATCAGACTCGCAATCCTATACAAAATAATAATAATGAATGAAGAAAATGTTATAATTCATGTGGGTGGCCTGATATGTATTTACTCTGTGATTACCAAGATTGATTTAACACAGAAATTAATGTTTTTCATCACTTTCCCCATCTATCAAAGTGCAGTATTAATTTTGTATTTATATTTACAGTGCTACCATCAGGAGTTTAACCCCTTGCAAGTCCTATCTGGTACTCGTAGGATTTTCTTCTACATTTGCCATTTACGGGTGTGAAAATATTTGCTGGATTGAGGAATTGTAGCAATTGAATAGCAATTTGCGATTGTAACATTAATGGGCTTGAAAGATCAAAGGCTAAGATGGGTCAGAGTTATGATTTTGACAACCGCAGGCATTTTCAGGCTGTAATTCGCAGATCGTTTGCGGGTAGCTAGAGGACGCCAATTGAATAGCAAATTACTTTATTTTTTTTATTCAAAAAAAGGATATTCAAATGGGTAAAACAGCACCCTAAGTATACATATTTCTAGAGCTACTGAATCCCCTAGAGTGTTGAGATAATCATAAACAACCATGCTGATTTTAAATCAGTATTGTCCGGAAATGGTGTGAATTTCTTTGCTCAAAAAACTAAGGGAAAGTAGTGTATTTACAGTTACAGTCAGATATAGCCAGACATGTTGCCTGAATGATACATTGGACCACTACTGGTCTTTTTATTTAAATATGGTATTTCATGCATGATACAAGTAAATATACAGTAAGTAGGGATTGAGGCATTGATTCACAGCCAGTGAGTTAATAATAAGTCAACCAAGTAAATATCAAATCAATAAAGTGAATGGATCTTAGCTCAGTTATCCCCTTTGCAGGACAAGCAGTTACGGAATCCAGTAATCTGAGCTCTTTTTGTGTCTCATGTCAGCTATAACAGACTGATGTAGACACTTTGTTAAAGCCTGACTGTTTTGTATTGTAATGTGGAATAAGTGAAATGATTTATGATTTGCCAAACCTGCAGTGCTCTGAAAGTGATAGAAAGTGCTATAATCTATATGTTGCAGAGAGGGACTGAGACTGTCAATACACTACAGAATCCAGTTTTGTCTCAAGCATACCCTACATTTTATACTTATAGAGTTTGTATCCAATAAAAATAGTTAATAAAAATTAAGTCAAGACTGCACTAGAATGCCTGTATCTGATCCAACTCCAAAATGACAGGGTGTGAGTGTAAAAACTATACAGTTCTGCATGGCAAATGTTGAGGCCTTGTCAGGTACAATCTGAATGCAAACACTCTTATCATTGTCTGTGCAGCATTATTATGCTAACATGCAGCTCAATGTGGTAATTAATAATTCAAAATGTTTAATATATTATAATATTCTTAAATTAATGTGTAAATCCTCATTAGATATTCACTGTATCTCAAAATCATGCTGATAATGTTGAGATAATCCAGATCTACTCAAAAATAGCAATATTATTTTCAGTTCCAAGGTATTATATAATCTTTAAAAGCAATCAAAATAAACATGTTTAGTTTAGGAAAAAGCAACTGTGTAAGCCATGGGCACGAAAATAGTTTTGGAGAAAATCTTTATTTTAAAAGTCTTTCCTTGTTCATGTGCCTTCCACTGTTGGTTTCAAGCCTGGTTATTTGTGCTGCTAAGTTTAATTATCTATTCAGGGGTGGAAGGAAGGGGATGACGGTGGGATTTGTTGACTCATTGGTTGATTCACATATCCCCTTTTGTTGTAGATTCTCAATATACAGCATTCACAAGTCAGCTTGCAAGTTCTGCTTGTCTTGCCCTACACTTGCTCCTTAAGCATTAAAATGTATTATTATTGTCATGGTAGATTCCATGCACTAGTAAAGTCCACTAGAATGGCCGGCGCTGAGGCAGCCTGGGTGATGCTGATTGGCAGGGAGGAGGAGGAGGGACTTAAGCCCGTTTCGCGGCCTTCCTCCTCACTCCGCGCCGGCCATTGAGCTGATTCCCTCCCTCCCCTTAAATGGTGGTCAGATAGGAAAGAAGCAGATAAGGAAGTAGGGTACGTCTAGAGGGCGAGGCTAGTTGAACAAAGTTCAGGAAGCTTAAGCTAGGTTTAAAAAAAAAAAGGGGGGGTGGAAAAGGTAGAAAAGAGTTGAAGGGAGTGGATTTTGTGAATTCTAAGTTAGGATGCAAATAGGAATGTCTTTGGTTGGCGGGAGGTGAGGCACCCGGCCCACGGGCTTAAGTGGGCATTACCCTGCCTCATGGGCGTGCTTAGTAAAGCACTGGGAGGCTCTGGGCGCGGGCCCAGGGCGTGAGGTTACTGACCGGGCCGGGCTCCTCCTCCGGGATGTTATTTGAGCTGTGATTTAACAATGTTAATTATGTTAATTGGTTATTGGTTTATGGTTGCTTTAATAAAGCTGTGGCCCGTATTTTTTCCAAGTTTCAGTGTGTTTATTTATTCTAAAGCCCATTGGATCTTGCCAGGGTCATGAAGATGTTTTCCCTTAAAATATTGTTATATGCCAGTTTTCCCACCTGCTAATGCTGTTTGTGCATACAATTATATGAAGATTATCTTAATCCACAGTGGTCCAAATTTTCACTGCATCCTTTTCCGTTCCTATACATGGGACAATTTGGATAAATGGCTACCTTCATGCTCACAGTAAAAGCAACATCAATGAAATGTGTCAACAGAATGCAAATGCTTTCAACTAACCAAGCTTTCAGATCTTAGTGTTCAGTTTTCTTGACAAGTAAACCATTGAAGGATATTTTGTCTCAAGGCACAGAGAACATTTTCTGTGTTACATATGCACATAAATACTGAAAAGACGAGATACATTATATTTACTGCCATGCCATATTTTGACATAAAGTTTGCATGAGTCACTGGTCAGCTCAGGATATGCTAATTTACCACTGTTGCCATATAGTTACAATATATTGCTTTGAAGGACTGAGTGATCTACCACCTTGACTGCTGCCGATCAACTTCCTGGGTTGAGGGATAATTTGATTGCACAGGAATTTTCTATCTGCACAATGTTCTCTACGTGTGCCAGAATTTTCAATGGCAGTAAAAGAAAGCATGTTAGTTTCCAAGAGCACAATCTCATGAGAAGGTAGCAGGCATAATCAGCTAACAAAAATACAAAGTGCTGTGTTTATTTTTTTACTTTCTAAAAGTAATTTTAGCCAAGAATTGTTATTAAAAGCATTAGATGTTATTGCAAAATTGTGCACAGATAAAGTGGGGTTAATAAAACACAACTGCTTTGTTTCCTGAAAAATGGTTTCTGTTCTTTAAAAATGAACATCAGTGTTTCAGTTATTATATTTCCTTAAAGAACCACTGTAAGCAAGGAAAACTGAAATGTGACTGCCCTCAGTGTCAGTGCTCTCAATATGATTCATGGAAAGTCTACCATTCTGCAAGGCTCTTCCTTTTTTAAATAGCAGCTCAATAAGATATACATGTGGCCCAAGGCTGATTACCTGCCCCTGCACGTCATAGGAGGTGACACAAAATGATGATTCCCATCGCCTCAATATTAAAGAAAAATAAAACACGATCCCATGTAATAATTTGTGCCTTATTAAAAAATATTCTAAAATATCTTATTGCCCCTACTGTGTATAAATTAATTATTTCCCAACTATTTAGCACTACGGAATATGTTGGCGCGTTACAAATAAACCATAATAATAATAATATTTATAACCCCCTTGAGGGTAAGAACCGGGGGTATAAGTACTTTCTAACTTTTGTGTCCTCTTTGGCTTATTATGGTAAACATTGATAGCATTTATGCTTCATCCAGGAATAGTGACATTATAAGGATGTTTCTTGTTTCATACAAATGTTATTTTTACTATGGTCCAAATTCTGATTACCAGGGGCCATTTACCTCACTATAAGTGCTCGTCATGGTGTGAAAGAGCATAAGATTATATGGTAAAATTATCTATTGTTATTTTAAATTACACTAATAACAGTTAAAAATGTAAAATAATTGGTCTGTTTACAAACACACTCCTAACTGTTCCATGAGTAACAACATCAGCCGACACCCAGCGGTGAAGGCTTCGTGAACACGAAGATTTATAATTTTCTCTGAATTTCAGGAACGTTACAGAAGATGTTAACCCCCAACTGAGTTTTTAACTGATTCCAACAGTCATTTCCCTGCAGAGATTAATTTGTTAGGAGATAACTCTATTTCTGCTTATGCGTTCTGCACTGAGCTGTTGCTGTGGGTCTGTCTGCCAGTGACTCATGTAAACAGATACTTCATTTATTAATTTCTCTGTGAAAAAAAAATGTATTTTAAAAATTCAAAAAGTATTTCAACATGGTTTTATGAGAACTTTACAGTGGTGTGTTTCAAGTTGTACTGAATTAACTGATCCTTTAAGATGAATTAATATAGCCTAATGCTCAGTGTCATTAATAGCTATGAATCAGTGTGTGTATGGATACGTAGATATAGCTCAATTGAATCTATCTATCAATCTTTCTATCAATCTTTATCTATAATTACTGCTTTTTTAGTGCAGAACGTCAAGTACAAGGATTTCACTGCACATTGGGCATTTTGGGCAGCAAAATGATTATGTACACAAACAAGCACTATTACGTATATATATATATATATATATATATATATATATATATATATATATATATATAAAAAATGTCAAATACGTAGTTTGTCAGCACATTCCTGGGCTTCTTAAAATAAACTGTAATGTTATATTTGTGTATATAGAGAGTGGATATCTGAAGATATCTGTGGGTGCCTCAGATGTAAATACGTACCCTCTGGCCCATATGTGCTAAAAGGTGAATGTTTGAAGAACATTTAAAAATTCTAAATCTTTGTATAATACGTCATGCTTCAGTACATCAGACATACTTCATTATTTGAATCCTCTTTCATAATTCCTGAACTATAATGAAAAGCAGTCACAATAATTCAAAGAACAACAAACAAATCAAAGTTGTTCTCCATGATGTGGAAAGCTCATTGCTATGGTACTCCCATAGACATGTATTCCTTTGTTTCTCTGTGTCTCTGTCTGAACAAATGAAGAGCTTTCAGTTAGTGGACATCTTTTGTGTGGGAGAAATATATGACATTTTCGCACTTGTTATATCAGGACTATAATTAGAGTTCCATCTAAACAGGTACAAATAGCATTTTACAGAAAGAAAAAAAAATGACAGCAGCATTGCAAAGAAGTGATTGTTAAAATTCTTAAAATATTTAAAACTTGGGCTTTCATCAGCAAATCATGAACTCTTCTTAAAATATGCTGTCACCCCAATAACAAGTCGTTTTTAATCTTCAAATGCATTAAAACCAAGCTATACACTGTATTAGACATTTGTCGCTATAGTAAATAATTCCTGAGATAGTCAGCATTGTTTGAGCACCTCCTTCATGATAATTTCCAGCTCCATATTTTTGTTGGAAAGAGCATTTGATAAGTGTGACTGAATATAACTGTATGATAAAACCAGGGAACCTTTTTTTTGCCCCCACAAATACAAGCAAGCAGATAATACTACTAATTAACACAACTAAAGCTAATTAGTATTTGGGAGTCATTCATTGCTTAATAATGATGCACAAACAATATAGAATATCTTGGGATGACTATTACTACATTTTTATATATACAGTAACCAGCTATCTGCCTCCCACTGGATATGTGCACCTGTCTCCAGCACATTCAATGGAGGAACACCAATATAGGAGTCCTTGAATGCTTTTTCCAATTTTATTATATTATTGCCATTTCGCAAAACATATAAATCAAAACAAAACCAGAACATAATTGAAACACTAAAAATAATAATACAATAATAAATTGTATAAAAAAGATATACTCCTTAACATTAATTATAAGTGTCATATAAGTGAAAACCTACTACGTTGCATGGGAAAAAAACATTTTTGCATAAAAAAAAGCTGCAGGTGATGTTAACACACTCAGGATTGAGCTAGGCTTCTCAGGGTATGATTTTGTAAAAGTCTACCCAGTCCATGTGAGCATGCTCAGATATGCAGTCAATCAGTAATGCTGAATGCAGCCAGCATAGATGATTGTTACACTGGGTCCTTAAAGGACCATAAAGCGATATTCAAGTAAAAATGCTTGAGCGGTTACATGGTTGTTCTTTAGACATACACCCTCTCCTTGATCAATTCTGACAAATTATAATTGTACTGAAACCAAACATTTCAGCTTCTTTTTCCTACAGACTTGTATGGGACAATACTTAACCTCATCCGTTCCATAAGGGTCTATACAGTGGGGTGTAGCACATTCTGATTGGTTAAAAGCAATAGTGCCTTCTGATTGGATTAAAAGTGATTGACAGTTACTTCAGCCAATCAGAATGGGATATAGGGGTGTATCCCATTTTAATTGGCTCACGCATTAGCGCCTTCTGATTGGCTGAAAATGAGTGACAGCATTTTCAGGCAAAAAGAAGGTGCCATTTAAATTTTTTAGCAGAGCAGCCAAGAGAACCCTCATTTGCGGTGATTGGGACCCCTGCAGCATGGTGCTTAGTCTGGGGAGCAGGAGGGAGCTTTATTGGTCGGAGGGAGGTTTGGGGGCCGGAGCGGGGGTCTCTTCTGCTGCTCACGCAGCTAACGTAAGGGCTTTTACAGCCTTTGCTGGTGCTCTCAAGCACTCATAGGGCTTTGGGCTCCATTTGTGTGTAACGGGTTAGCTCGCAAGTGACCACGTTCAATTTAACAGCTGAATTGAACGAGTAGCGGTTATGGGCGCGTCGGAACAAAGGATTTACGTGCACAAAGTTCAACGTTGCTCAGCACGTAGCCATTTTCCGTCCGTCCTGCGTGTTTAAATGCAAGTCCGCTGCAAGCAACATTACGGGGCTAATTCAATAGCCGTAACCCGTAAATCTCGAGCTATGAGCTACGTTTTAAAACGTAGCTCCAATTTAATAGGGCTGCATGATAGCATGGTGTTTTTTTTTCTTTTAAACATCAGCTATCAATTCCTCATTGCGTTCAGCAATGTAAAGTGTACAAATAACATATACATATTGTGAATTCTGTTGGGAAGGCACTTGTCCTAGAACCACTCCCTTAAAGTACATCAGCAGATCAAGAAAAAATCATTTGTGAATCATATAACAAACTATCAACATTTTTAGAGAATATCAAAATTCTTGAAAATCTTAAAATGTATAGAATATTCCATCACAATGAGTATTTTTTATTTAACAGTGGAGGGAAGGGTTGAGAAAACTTTCTCGATATGAAGGAAGTGGGATATATGGCTTTTTCAAAGTAGACGTACCTGAGGTGGGAAGCCTCCTTTTAAATTCCTCACAGCCACTCATAGGCAGGGTAAACTCAAAGTATTTCCATTGCTTACACTGATCACATGATTCAATTTGGGCTCCATGAATAAATACCAGAACACATTATATTATTTTCAGAAAGGTAGTGGCATATAAAAAAATGACATTCAAGAGTACTGGCTGTACTTAAGATTGAAAAGTTTCCACAATTTTTTTATTTTTGATACTATATCATATCCTTATCAAATAATGCTCGACTAGGAAGATTAGTTCTACTGAAATTAAATAATTATATACCTCATGTAAGTAGACCAAACTTCTAAAAACTGAATTTTAAATTGAGCCTTCCATTGAAAAAATAGTTTCCCATTGTGTATAGATCATCTTGTAATTTACTGGTCTAATCAATTAAAGGTTTTGTTACCTACTTTATACCATTATAAGAATTATACTTAATTTACATATCACCAAGGGGTTAGAATTCTTCTAATTTGCCAAATTCAATGAATCTATGCATTCTTGAACTTACCAATTAAATATAATGCTTCATTTGGGAACATGTGTACACTAAGAATTCATTAAAACATGAAACAGATCAGAGATTCCTGATAACCTTTAATCAGATTTTCACACCTTTTCCGTAAAGACTCACCAGAGTCCATAGTAAATATTACCAAGGGTAATGAGGAAATTATCAGGTGTGCCCAGTCTTCCATGGTATACACATCTTAAATATAAAAATTGGATGAAATAGCTGATAAATGAAGAAAAGAGAGGGCTCTCCAATATAAGTCTGAATCACAATCCCTCCATATTCAAGCAGAAGAAAAAATAGTGCACTTCAGAGCCAACATAGGAGAATACAGTGAATACATGTTACAGTGATCTCTTCTAAAGCCATAGTAAGAAAAAAAAAGAAAATAATTCAATCAAAATGAAGAAAGATAAGAAAAATCTTGCTCCTAGATCTTTTTCTAATTTTTCTCAACAAAAGGTAAAGAAGGTTACTTAGAAACTTCACAGGCTGAAGTTCCAATGCTGGATCAACCCATCTTTAAAAATATGATAAATATAAAAGCCTTGGTCACAGTTGGAGAAGAAGTTAGCGACCTAAACAAACAATTCACTTGGTCAAAAATGACATAATTATTAGTAGAGTTTCAAACAACTCTGACTTCAGAATTTAAACAACAAATTTTAGAAAATTCCAGAGAAATTAAAGTTATACAAGAAAAAGTAGAGGATATGAAGGGGAAACAGTGAAAGAGGACTCAAGACCACACCTCTCTACTTTCTCCTTCTTCGAAATTAGAAGATAAGATTAAGGAACTGAATGATAAAATAACAAAAGCAAAGGACTACTCAAGGATAAATAATATCAGGCTAAGAGGAATTCCAGAGTCTATTATAAATTCAGAATTAAGAAAATAGATGCTAAATATTTTTAACTCTTTGGTAACCCCAGTTAATCAAGGAGATAATGAGATTGACATAATTCACAGACTACCTTTACCGGTTAAAATAAACTATACTAAACCAACAGACGTTATAGTAAAATTCCACTTTTTAAAAAATAAAGAAGCAATAACAAGCTCAATGTACAAAAAAAAAATCTTATAATTTTTTGAAAATATAAAGATTTTTTGGGATATATCCCCTGCAACAATAGCAAAAATAAAGAATTTGCTGAAATTACAGAAGTTGCAGAAGAGAAAAACTAACTTACAAGTGGGGTTTCCCAGTGAAGGCTAAAGTTGTTTTTAGCTGTGTGAATGAGTACTTTTTGAGTATAACAATGCATGTCTAATTTGGTTTAACATTTTGGATTGGCCTATGTTTCTTTGGATATTGTTCCACTTTATTGTCGGGCATTTATCCAGTTTGTGGGGCACACTATAGCCCTTCAGATAGGAGGTCTCTGAAATGACACACAGGGACATTTTTGCATGGACTTTTTTCTAAGGGGTATTGTATACCTTTATTGTAATGAAGTATTAGTTCGACCAACACGAATGTAGTGAGCACCTTATTGTAATATATTACATATAATTTTTAACAAGTTTATAATAAAGTTCCTGTTTTTAGTTATTGTTCTGATATAGTCACAAGAAAGAAAAATGTTTGCATACTAATTTAATATATGTAAGGGGCAGTAAAAAAGAAAACATAGAGCTCAAGTTAATTTAGAAATCGTAAGTTCCTGGAGCCCGTAAGTGAAGCCATAATTTATTTGCTATTCAATTGGCATCATTTTGCGAGCTCTGAACGGGTTACAGGTTTGAAAACTCGGCAATGGTTAAACCCGAAACTTACAGCCTTCGAAGCCTTTGATCTTTCCCGTCACCAAGAGTTACGATTGCTAAAATCGCAATTGGCTGTGAAATGAAACGTAAATGAAGGAGAAAATCCTACGAGTGCTAGAGGGGTTAAACACCTGTTCGTAGCACTGTAAATGCAAATAAACAATCAATACTGCATTGTAAATAATGGGGAAAGCAATGACAGACATTAGAATTAATTGCACAACAGTCTCAAGCTCGAAAATCGGCAGTAAATAAATGTATTTTTATGTGTCATTTCGGGGTTATATCGATCTCAGGAATCAATGAGTTAATACATATCTGGCCATCCACATGGACTAGAACAGTATTAGCATTAATTTTCATAATTCTGTATTTTAAGGGTTTGCATGTCCCATCGCATATCGGACCCTCGAACCTAATTGAATGACATGCAATGTTTTACTGCTGTAATAAGTGTAATTTTCTATTGGCTGTTTCAAAATGGCAGGTTAAGGTCTTGCTTAATTGATCATATTCCCACCCTGAACTGCTACGAATCAGTGCATGGTTTATGAAGTCGGCTTTGGGCCTGTAACTTGGGGGCTCCTTTAATTGAATAGCTCCAGAATCGGAGACAAACGGGAGCCCGTTTGCAATTGAATCTGGCTCATAGTTTTCAGTGAGATTAAAACTGACATATAAATAATTGAAAGTCTTTGCTCTATAGTAATTGCACTTGTAAACTACTTATAAAGTAGTAGTTTATTATCGTATTGACATGCTACGCAGTGTATAAATACATGAGATAAGGTGATTGAATATTGAACACTCTGTTTAGAGGATATATAAGTAGAAGTATATTGAGTAGAAAATGTTAGGGGAGAAAAAAGGAAGAAAGATGATAGTTTAGATCCAGAGTAAATTTAGAAGGATACCCAGAGTTTAAGTATGAAATAGATAGCAGTATTTCACAGTTGGCACAAGAATAACATTGAGAATGAATTGTTGTTTTTTCTCCCATCCTTTCCTTCCTATTAGAGGCCATTAAGAACCACTTGAGATGAGAAAAGGTAATGGTAAAATTGGAAGATATAACAACGTGTCATTGCTAAAACCAGAAAGGTTTTTCTTTCTTTTGCATGTCCTTAAAAAATTAATGTATGCTAGCCATAAAGCTAATTTCAAGCTAAATAGAGACCAGGGGCTGGTGCATAGGGGCAAATGAGCAGGCGCCCCCCCATTATCAATCACTTTAATATTGTATTTTAAATTTGGGGCCTATGTGGTCCCACTTGGTGTGATGTGGGTTTTTTAGGTATGGTTTTGCCCTATATATAGTCCTGCTTGGTATTTTAAGGTTTTAAAGGTCTGATTGGGGCCTTTATGGTCCCGCTTGGTGTAATGTGGGTTTTTAAGATCCAGTTGGGGCCTATGTAGTCCCGCTTGGTATTTTAAGTTTTTTTAGGCACAGGTTTTGGCCTATATAGTCCTGCTTGGTATTTTAAGGTTTTAAAGGTTAGGTTGGGGCCTATATGGTCCAGGTTGGTGTAATGTGGGTTTTTAAGGTCCGGTTGGGGCCTATATGGTCCCACTTGGTGAAATGTGAGTTTTTAAGGTCCGGTTGGGGCCTATATGGTGCTGCTTAGTGTAATGTGGGTTTTTAAGGTCCGGTTGGGGCCTATACAGTCCCACTTGGTATTTTACGGTTTTTAAGGTCCGGTCGGGGCCTATATGGTCCCACTTACTATTTTAAGTTTTTAAAGGTCTGGTTGGGCCTAAATGATGTAATGTGGGTTGTTAAGGACCAGTTGGGGCCTATATGGTCCTGATTGTGTAATGTGGGTTTTATGGTCCGGTTGGGGCCTATATGGCCCCGCTTGGTGTAATGTGGGTTTTTAAGGTCCGGTTAGGGGCATATAGTTCCGCTTGGTATTTTAAGGTTTTTTAGGTACGGTTTTGGCCAATATAGTCCTGCTTAATATTTTAAGGTATTAAAGGTCCCGTTAGGCCTATATAGTCCCACTTGGTGTAATGTGGGTTTTAAGTTCTGGTTGAAGCCCATATATTCCTATTTAAGGTTTTTAGGTGCGGTTTTGGTCTATATAGTCGCACTTGATATTTTTGGGGGCCTACAATGCCTTGCAAAAGTATTCACCCCCCTTGGAATTTTTAACATGAAATTAACCTGAAATTAACATAGATTGTTTGAGGATTTGCATCATTTAATTAACAGAACATGCCCACAACTTTGAAGAAGGTTTTTTGTTATTATTGTGAAGCAAGCAACAATTAGGACAAAATAACAGAAAAAGTAAATTTGCTTAACTATTAACCCCCCTAAAGTCAGTACTTTGTAGAGCCACATTTTGTGGCAATCACACCTCCAAGTCGCTTTGGATAAGTCTCTATGAGCTTGCCACATCTTACCACTGGGATTTGTGCCCATTTCTACTTGCAAAACTGCTCCAGCTCCTTCAAGTTGGATGGTTTGCGCTTGTAAACAGCAATTTTTAAGTCTGACCACAGATTTTCTATCGTATTGAGATCTGGGCTTTGACTAGGCCATTCCAACACATTTACATGTTTTCCCTTAAACCACTCAAGTGTTGCTTTAGCAGTGTGTTTGGGGTCATTGTCCTGCTGGAAGGTGAACCTCCATCCTAGCTTCAAATCATGCACAGAGTGGTACAGGTTTTTCTCAAGAATATCCCTGTATTTATCACCATCCATCTTTCCCTCAACTCTGACCAGTTTCCCAGTCCCGGCTGCTGAAAAACATCCCGACAGCATTATGCTGCCACCACCATGTTTCACTGTGGGGATGATGTTCTTTGGGTGATGTGATGTGTTGGGTTTGCGCCAGACATAGCGTTTTACTTGATGGCCGAAAAGTTAAATTTATTTTATTTCATCAGACCAGAACACCTTCCTCCATACATTTTGTCAGTCACCCACATGCCTTTTCGCAAATTCAAAACATGCCATTTTATTTTTTTCTGAAATTAATGGCTTTCGTCTGGCCACTCATAAAGCCCAACTCTATGGAGCGTACGTTAATGTCGTCCTAAGTACAGATACTACAGTCTCTCTGCCTCTCTGATTAATACCCTCCTTGCCCGGTCCGGAAGTTTTGGTGGGCCGCCGTCTCTTGGCAGGTTTGCTGTTGTGCCATGTTCTTTCCATTTGGTTATGATAGATTTGATGGTGCTCCTGGGGATCATCAAAGATTTGGATATTTTTTTATAACCTAACCCTGACTTGTACTTCTCAACAACATTGACCCTTACTTGTTTGGAGACTTCCTTGGTCTTCATGGCAGTTAGATTGCACACAGGTGGACATCATTTCACTAATTATGTGACTTCTGAAAGTAATTGGTTGCACCAGAGCTCTTTATGGGCTTCATAAGAAAGGGGGTGAATACATACGCACATGCCAATTTTCTGTTTTCTATTTCTTAAACATAGTTTTATGTATATATTTTTCTCATTTCCCTTCACCAACTTAGACTATTGTATTCTATCCATCACATAAAATTCAGATTAATAAAACATTTAACTTAAGGATGTAATGTAACAAAATAGGTAAAAAGTCAAGGGGGGTGAATACTTTTGCAAGGCACTGTATATAGTCCTGCTCGGTATTTTAAGTTTTTTTAGGTACGGTTTTGTCCTATATAGTTCCGCTTGGTATAATGTAGGTTTTTAAGGTCCAGTTTGGGCATATATAGTCCCGCTTGGTATTTTATGTTTTTTTAGTTACGGTTTGGGCTTATATAGCCCGGATTGGTGTAATGTGGGTTTTTAAGGTCCGGTTGGGGCCTAAATAGTCTTGCTTAACATGATAGTTTTTTTTTTAGTTACGCTTGGGGCCTATATAGTCCCGCTTTGTATAATATGTTTTTTTTTAGGTATGGTTGGGGCCTAGATAGTCTTGTTTGGTTTCATAATTGTTTTTAAGTACGGTTGGGGTCTTGCACTCTTAGATTTTTTTGCTTGTTTTATATCACCCCCAGGCCCAAACACTCTGCCGCTGCAGAATATTTTTTTGACTACTACACTTGAAGATACCCCGAGAAGGAGAGTCAACTGTTGGTTAGTATCATTGCATTCATGCAGAAGAGAAATTTTATTATTTGCCTGAATCCCAAGATTTTAGAATTTTTGAACAGTATTAAAAAATTAGTAGGTGGAGTCTATTTCAATGGGCAGGGCAAATATAGGGTCATTGGGTGGGGCATATAAAGGACAATATGACAACAAAGGGAGGCATTTACAAATAAGTGGGATCTGTGTAAGGGGAGGAGCCAAGTCTTGCTCTAGCACCCCTCCAACTTGAAAGTTCACCAGCTGCCACGGATAGAGATCATATAAGAAAATACAACAATAAAGTTGTTAAATGACAATTGTAATTTTATCCTAAAATGCCCAAGGTCTTAACTCACATTCTAAGAGGAAAGCTGCGTTATTAGAATGTACTTGACAAAAAGCAGACATTGCCTGATTCCATGAAACTCACTGAAAAACAGGGAAGGTTCCAAAAATGTATAACAAGATGTATTTAGAACCCATAAATTCAACTTATGTAAATAAAACAAGAGGCATTTGAAATTTCTTTAGTAACAGATTAGCTATTCAGGAAGATCACTCTTTGCTGATTAAACAGTTCTGACTATGTCAGATCTAGAGAATTTGTTGTTCATCTTACATACTATTTTGGAAGAATATAGCAGTTTTTCATCTTTTAAAGTTAATATTCAGAAATCACAAGTATTGTAAAAAAGAATGAATTCGGACCATTTGAAAAATTATAAAAATTATACTGAATCCATTAAAAATTACATTTTATTACTCATTTTCATATTAGATTTTCATATTGTTTGAAAAATGTAATAACAAAATAATTTAATTTAGAGGTAGCTTATAATAAAGTTAAAAATACTATATCACATTGGAACCAACGAACCTATTATGGATGGGAAGAATATCAGCAGTAAACATGATAAGAATCCCTAAAATGACTTAAATTCTAAAGTGTATTCCTCAAATAGTTCCTAAAGATATGATAAAGAATTTTCAAAGACTAATTTATAAATTCATGTAAAATAAAAAAATTATCAAAAATTTAATTAGTTTTAACAAAGAGAAAATTTGAGAATGGAGTAAAGCTAAATGGTCAGATATTAAAGATGATTATAGATATACCTAAACAATTATTTATGTGACTTCCTAAGACTGAATGTCTATTCTATACTTATTTTTTGGTATATATATATATATATATATATATATTAAAATTAAAATTGATAAATTCAAATTGTCTAGCTTTCCATCTTTAGCAGTACCTGTAGACATATTAGTAAGTTTTACGTCTATTTTGTATAAAGACAATGAACAATTTTTATTATAAAGGTTCTATGCTTTCCCAGGAGGTACTACAAAGAAACTTCCAATTGAATAAACTTTCATGGTTACATTTTTCCACAATTTATTAAAAGCTTTCCAAATTAGGATACTAGCAAATCTATGCGAAAGAACTAATATCTCTTTGAACAGTTAATTCTTAAAGATAATCTTACCCATAAAGTAGCTAGATGTGAAGATATTTGTAGAAATATTAAAGGTAATGGCAAAACGGATTGGATTAATAAGTGGAAAAAATAAATAGGAGTACAATAGGCAGAAGATAAATGTTTTGAAGGTTTTAAAACAGTGAAAAAATCTTCTCAATGTGTTCCCTATAGAGAACTATTTTTTAAACTAGTTCAGAGATGGTATTGTGTCCCTACTAAGATTAATAAAATTGATGTTAAAAAGTCTGACCTTTGTTGGAGATGGTGTGAAGCAAAGGATGGGAATGCAAGAAACTTTAAACATTTTGGAAACATTGTACTACCTCCCAATTTAAAAAAATTACAGAAATAGTTATACCAGATGAGGCAATATTGTTTCAAATATTTGAAGTCAATATGTCCTTATCTAAGAAATTATTAATTTCTCACTATTTGTTGGTGGCTAAATGGCTTATAATTAATAGATGGAATCAGAAATAATTACCAGCATGGGAGGAAGTCATCAGAATTACAAATAGAAATAAATAATTAGAAATAGGGAGGACCTATTTATATTCCCTCCTTCATAATACATTCCTAAAATGGCAATTTTGGAAAGCATATGTGAAAGAAATAAAGTAAATATATGTAGATTGAAATATGGTCTTTAATAAGAATTAAGCTGAGAATGTATTATAGTATGCAAAGAATGTACTTTGTTGGATGGATATTGTATATGTTGTTAGCTACTGTTCTGGATGACTTTTATATTGTTCTGTTTCACTTACAAATTGAAGAAATAATGTAATATGAAAAAAACAATAAATTGATTTTGCAACATTTCTCCTTATGCTTTTACATTAACTGAATATTATATATATATATGTCAATTCAAATAAAAGTTTGAGCCATTGGTTAATTATACTTCCTTGTGTCTGTCATTATTAGCCATTAGGTACTAGAGCTCTGCGCTGTGAAGGGGGAGGCTAAGAGGACGTTTAGTAAGGTTAATGATCCTGGGATCCAATGTCTTTCCTAAAGCACTGAGAGTATATCCTGCTATTAACATAGCCCATGCAAGTTCTATTATATGTATTAACACATTGATTGCTCAATATAACATCAAAATTAAACAATAATTTTTATTTCTGATTTGCGAGCTTGATAATGTTTTGTTATAAATTTTAATAACTTTCATCACTTTCCCTTAATTGAATATACAGTAATGTGTTTATATTTGCTTTTACAGTGCTACGCGGGTCCTCTCTAGTACCTGTAGGATTTTGGCTACATTTTCCATTTACGGGTGTGAAAACAATTGCGGGCTTAAGGACTTGCAGCAATTTATTAGCAATTTGCGATTGTAACATTTACAGGCTTGAAAGATAAAAGGCTTAGCTGGGTCAGAGTTACAATTTTGGCAACAGCTGTTATTTGCGGGTACCTAAAAGACGCCAATTTAATAGCTGTAAATTTTGGGGGTCCTTTACGGCTTCAGGAACTCAAATTTTGAGAATTTAATAGCCCCCTAAGAATCAGTGTGGTTTTGTTGGGAGCATTTGACAGAGAAGCATACTTTGTAAGTGTAAGTTTTGTTTATTTATTCCAGTTTTCTTTTATACCTGTAATATTTTATGTATTTTGTCAGTGCTGTGATTTAATGTTCTATTAAACCCATGTTAATAACTTTTATTTTAATTGCCTGTAACATTACATAGTAATTGAGGTTGAAAAAATAATGTTAGCCCATCTAGTTCAATCTTTTTAGATCTCCTCTAATCTTTGTAATATGCAGATTCATTTTTAATTATTAATTGATCCAGAGGAAGGCAAGCAGAAAAAAAATTGTCAACTGTTTCAAAAGAGAAAAACAAAATTCCTTCCTGATCCCAGATAATGGCAATCAGATTCACCCCTGGATTAACACTCCTTCTCTAATTAGCCAGGATAAACCTAAATGCCCTTTTTATTCAAAGATTTATCCAATCCCTTTTTAAAGTTATCTATGGAATCCACTGTCACCACCTCTTTTAGTAGACACAGTAAAACCACTCATACTGTGAAGAACCCTTTTTCTTTCTTTAAGGTAGAATATTTTTTTCCTTTTAACCTGACAGGTCTTCTTACACAGTTACATAGCAATTGAGGTTGAAAAAAAACTTTTAGTTCATCAAGTTCAATCTTTTTAGGTCTCATCTGACCCTTGCAATATGCAGATTAATTATTAATTGATAATTGATCCATAGGAATGCAAGCAATCAGATTTTTACCTGGATCAATACTCTATATTTATCCAGGATAACCATGAATAACCTATTTATTAAAATATATATACAATCCATTTTTAAAGTTATTTATCTAATCTTCTGACACAATCTCCTTTGGTACAGAATTCCACAGTTTAAACACTCTTGCTGTGAATAACTCTTTTCTTTCTTTAAGGTGGAATGTTTTTTCTTCTAACCTCAAGGGATGTCCTCTTGTCAGACCTCTTGGTACAAAAAGTTCACTTGACAACACATTATACTGACCCGGGATGAATTTATATAAAGTAATCATATCCCCTCTTAGACATCTTTGTTTAAATAAAATAGGTTTAGTTAGGTTAGTTTTTCCTGATAGCTTAGCCCTCCATTCCCCTTATTAGATTTGTTGTCCTTCTTTGTGCTTTTTTTAATCTTTAAAATGTCAATTTTATGAAGTGGTGCCCAAAATTGTACTCCATATGCCAAATGAGGGCGTATTAGGAAATTTGGATAGTGGCAGAATTATATTTGCTTTCCTTGCTTCTATACCCTTCTTAATAGATGCTAATATTGTATTTGGCTTAGCAGCTGCTGCTTGGTATTGAGTACTGTTACCTAGGTGGTTGTCCACAAGTACTCTCAACTCCCTTTGTATCTGTGAAACTCCTAGATTTGCTTCATTAAGATTATAAATTGCATGACTATTTTTCCTTACCAAATGTTTAACTATTATACATTTCATACATTAATTTGTATTAAATCTCCTCTGCCATTTAGTCACCCATTTCTCTTATTAATGCAAATCCCTTGTGCATCATTTTCTGATTTAATTACCTTGCACAACTAAGTTTCACCAGCAAAATGGAGACAATACTTTCCAGTTCTACGTCTAAGACATTAATAAATATGTTAAAAAGGAGAGGACCTAATACTGAATGCTGAGGAACCCCACTTACCATATTAGTATGTTCTATTTACAACAACCCTAATTCGATTTGTTTTGACATGACGTATCACGTATAAATCTGTGTTATATATTTAACCCTTTTAAAAGCTTTCCCACTACAGCAGTGAGGCTAACATTGTTATACTAATACAGTTTTGTGGATTTTGTAACTTTAATAGGCTCTTGAGAACGATGAGCCTCATTCAATTGAGCTCTCGAAAGATATAGGCTTTGGAAATGTAGCCCGCAAGTTATTTTGCTATTCAATTGGCGTCTTTTTGCATGCTCAGATCGAGTTATTGGCTCCGCCGATTCACTGCGATTGTTCACACCGCAAGTTAATGCCCCTCCAAGCCTTTGATCTTTCAGGGCCGCAAGAGTGAAAGTTGTGAAAGCTAAAATCTCAAATCTATATCCCCCTCGCTAAGCAAACCTTCAAGCCCGCAAATGGCAAAAGTCTAACCACAAGTCACGGGTACCAAGGAGGATTTGAAGGGCTTAATGACATATCCGGAGCACTTTAAATGCACATACACACACTACTGTACTTATATTAAAAGTGAAAGTGGTGTTAGGTCTTAGAATTAATAGCACAACATTCTCAAACTCACAAATCGCCTCCAAAAATAATTTGTTTCATGTTTAATTTCCATGTTATATCGATCTCGGCAATCAATGTGTTAATACATAGAATGGAACTTGCATGCAATAGAATATCATATTTATGGTTTTATCGATATTGCAATATATCAGATCATAACTCGTAATTGAAGCCCGTAGGAATCCAAACTCCATTCTCCATTTTTCATTGATGTAATGATGACGATCTCTGTTTCCATTGGCTGTTTCTATCTCTGGAGTTACGTTCTTGGCTAATTAATCTGTTCAGGCTCGCAAATGCTACATATGATGGCATGGGTTCCGAATTTTGCTATCGCCCCCTAACTTGCGGCCTTGCCAAATTGAATAGCACCATAAGTTGCTGATGCTGCAGGCCTGCAGCAGGCCCTCAGACATACAGCCTATACCCCATAACTTGTGGCCTTGCAATTAAATGAGGCTTTAAGTTAGCAGTATTTTTATATATTTTTTTTGTATATTTTTTTAATACTTTGAATACTTTTAAAGGTGGAACTACCCCTTGTTTCATCATATTCTCCCAATTCTCTTCCCTGTTCAATGATAAAGTAGGAGTAAGTCTTGACAAGTGATCACAAAACAAATATTATCATTCCATCTCCAGAATATACCAACTACAAGTTAATCACAAGCTCAATACAACACATACATATAGAATCAAAAAGGAATATGAGATAGAACACACCTTAGAATATGAAACTTGGAGAAAATAATCAATACATGCTTTGCTAGTTCCCTCAACATTGCTTTTAGGAAGAATAGCTATAGAAAAACGAATTACTGTATCCAGAAATAGATAAACACGCACAATGAGCTGGCAACTGGAGAGTAGTAGAAGTTACTCCTGTATGGGGCCAGGCTATAGGGAAGGGGGCGTGTGGAACATACAAATATGAAACATTAATGGATGTGCAAGTGTTGGTGCACAGCTACCATTGGTTCCTAGCCACATACCAAAAGAGATCAAACCATATGACCGCCTCAATAACAGATTGGCTCTTGGTCTTGCAGGGCCACTCTTGGGTAACCCAGCAAAGTGTGATTACATTAAATCGGACAGCAACAATTTCACTGTGCGTAGCTGCAAATGATTGCCTGAACTGTTTTTGTTCAGTGAGGAAACCCTCTGATCCTTTCACTTTCCTCTGAGTACTGTTAAAACAGTAAAGTGAACGCTTGCTCCTTCCATGGCTGGTCTGATGCAGATTCCACATCTTGAGTGTTAGAAATCAAGTTTGAGATCTTATTACTATTGTGCATTTACAAAAGGATGCAGCAGGTTAACAGAGTACGTAATCAGTCACTCTACAAGGACTCTGATACCATAGTGTTTTTTCCCCTTTAAACATCAGCTATTAACTCCCCATTGCCTTCAGAAATAACATATACATACTACGACTTGCCCATCAAAAATGACAGAACAATAAAATTCAAAGCCATGGCAATGCTGTTTGTCACACAATGTAAAGCTTTTTATAGTGTGAGGACCTTCGGCGCTCATTGCGAGCCTCTCCTCTGGTGTACTTTTGCTCCTCTGAGCACCTTCGGCATTCATCACAAAGACAGATACATATGTCTATATTTTTTTTAATAATAATCAATTAATTAGTTACTTAATAGATTAATATACTTTACCTATTTGTAATTAATATATCCAGCAATCAATAGCCTGAAGAGGTAACAATCTCTTTTTATTGTCCTGCAGCATATAATGTCCAGTTGGACTGTTGCTTGCCTGAGGAGATGGTGTTATGAATGTGCCAACTGTGTATGAGAAGTAGGCTGTGTGTGCAAAGGCAAACCGTTGGTTTATTTGTGTAAAGCTCTACTGTAGATGTGTAATGTTGTTATTTGGAAGTTAGGATTGTAAAGTAGCGAGTTTTGTTTATGTGCTATGCGGTTCGCGAGCATTTGCCGTCCTCTGTAATAGTGTATTTTGTCCCTCGTACGTTCCTGGGTGAAAGTGGTACGCGTTTGGCTGGGTTTTGCGCGGTCCAGGGTCGTGTAGCCTCGTTTTCATTTTATTGGGCCACCATTTTTCTTCTCGCTTAGGCGATTTTGGAGTGCTGAAACTATTATATGTGATTATGTATTCTGTTTGAAGAAAGACTAATTAAAAAAAAAATATTTTCTCTTCAAAAAAGGCATCTAAGAGGGGATATAATTAACTTATATAAATACATCCAGGGTCAGTATAAAGATTTGTCAAGTGAACTTTTTGTGCCTAGAGGTTTTCAACTAACAAGAGGACATCCCTTGAGGTTAGAAGAAAAAAGATTCCACCTTAAAGAAATAAAAGGGTTCTTCACAGTAAGGGTAGATAAGCTGTAGAATTCTCAACCAAATGAGGTGGTGACAGCGGATTCGATTGACAACTTTAAAAAGGGATTTGGTATTTTTTTAAATAATAATGTGCATTCAGGGTTATCCTGGATAATTAGAGAAGGAGTATTGATCCAGGGAGGACAATTGGCAATGTTTCAATGGGATGTTTGCCCCGGTATATCATGCTGTTGTTCAGTCCTTGAGTCGTATCCGACTCTCAGTCACCATATGGACACAGCACCTCATGCATCTATGTTTGTGTTTCTGTGTGTGCTTATCCATCTGGTTTTCTTGGCAAATATACTGGAGTTGGTTGCCAGTGGACCGCAATTTGTCTGACCTCTCTACTATGACCCTACATGTTATAGCTCACAGCTTCATTGAATAACACAAATTCCTTCACCACTACAAGGTAGCAATCCAGAAGGGGATATCATGTTGTAGTGAATATATATTAAAGTTTCATGGCTCCTGAAATAAAAGTAGAATTTTTCCAAACCATTAGCAAAACATACATATAAAATTCATATATCCTGTTATCTAACCATCAAAAATAATTTGTAAATAAAAAAGAGACAAAAAAGCTGAACAACATTAATGTGTATTGTCGTTTATTGCAGAGGTGTATTTAGGTTTTCTGCTGACATAGGCCTACCTAAGTGATTGCACCCCCTCCTTCACAATTCCACAAGTATCAAGTGACTTCAAGAGCTATAAGCAAAAGAGGTTGAAGTAGATAGGGCATGAAGGAAAGAAGGAGAAAAGAGGGGAAGGAGAAGAAGGCATCACAGTTAGGGCTGGCAAATGTGGGTGTCCCTAAAATGGAACAACCCTAGGACTGGATCTCAGAGACCGAGGCCTAAAAATACCTAGGGCCTCATTCTATTATCGGCCGTAAAACGGCCGCAAGGCTGCGATTCCTTGCGGGGGTCCCGTTACCTTGCAATTCAATTATACGGCCCTGCAAGGATCTCCCCTTACGACCGGCCGTAAATCTTGCTACCGGCCGTAAGCTCAGAAATCTTAAAAGTCAGAAATAAATTGAAGACAGCTCTGTAAAGCTCTGTAAATGCTAGGGATCATATCGGGGGACATGAGGATTGAAAGTAACCCACTCTCAAGCTTGCACATCAGCCCAAACCCGAGTTGACATTAACTGTTTATTTTCCGGCCGCAGCGTGGCAGGGTCTGAGGTGCTCCAAGCACTCTGGACTTTTTACATGGATATTTGACATATATTAAAAAATAATTTATTTACAGATTTAAGTAAAGGGGAATGTTGTGCTATTTTTGCTAACACCTAAAATCACTTTATAGTCTCCTCAGAGTGCATGATGGCTTTATTTGGGCTATATTTTGTGCTTAATTGGTGCTAGCGGGACCTTTTTCCTGCAAGTAAGCTGCGGCTCGGTTTTAGCCTTGCAGAGAGGGTTCCCGGAGCAATTGAATTGCAAATAGGATTTTCTTGCGGCCGATTCTCTTGCGGCCGTTTTAGATGAAAGGCTTTCCTCTTGAGCGAGCGGCCGCAAGAGATAGCAAGGCGCCGGCCGCAAGCCTGCCGGAGCCCCCGGCCGTAAGGGAATAGAATAGCCGAATAGCTTGCGGCCGGTCCTTGCGGCCCCGCATCTCCTACGGCCGCTAATATAATGAGGCCCCTACTGTTTACTCAATACAGTATTATGTCACTAGTCTGTAAAACATGTACACATTATCAGTCTGAAGTTACTTTGCTTACACTTCTCGTCATCCAGAGATTGACACGAAGCATAGGATAACTAATACAAATCATTTCAAATAGACTTCAAGCAACTCCCATGAGAATAAAGCAAACATTAGTATATTGTGAAATATCTTCAGAATGCACAAAGAATGATGTTGGAGGATTATAAAGCATTTTAAATCATTTCTGGTGTATGACATAAGTATCGTGAGCAACTAATATATATACAGTATATAATGTGGTCTAAACTAAATGAATACACTCAGTACATACAAATAGTTGCTAAACTGAAAGGAACTGGGAAAGCAAGTTTTATTAATTACAATCAGTATGCAAAACAAGAAATCATTTCTTTTATAAAGTACAAAGAAAAAATGGAAAATGTTTAAGCTTATTGTAAACTTACATATATGTATATATTAAAAAAAAGATAAATAGCCTTATTTGCATGACCAGAAGCTTTGGCCAGGGCCTGATCCACCTTTTTGAAGCCCCTAAGCAGTGAATTGGAGGAGCCCCTGCGATTAAGTACACAGGGTGTGCACTGACCCATTTTTGCATTTTCTGTGCATTTAAGTTATTTTTCCTGTAAGTTCCTTCTTATTCTAGGTTGTTACCGCTAGTAGCCAGTCTATGAACTGCAGCATTTCATTTTTTTAAGCCAGGAACCATTTTTTGTGTCACCCCTCACAGGTAAGTGGCGCCCCTCACAGGTAAGCTCCCTTAGGCGGCTACCTACTTGGCCTAATGGGTAATCCAGACATGGCTTTGGCTTTAGTTAAAGGGGTTAAAAAAACAATCATGTGGTGAAGATATAAAACTTTTTTAGCTTTAAATGTGTTTCCTTAACTTGTGTGAGAAGCCAGTGGAGTGACTGACAGAGAGGTGCTGCAGAAACTGATAATTGAGTGGGAACATGAGTCTAGCGGATGCATTCAATATGGATTGGGGAGGTGATAGATGGGTGATGGGGAGGCCAGCAAGGAGCAATTTGCAGTAATGGAAGTGAGATATGATAAGATAATTAATTAAAAATCTAGCTATGTGTTACATAGTGAACAGATTTTGGAGATGTTTTTTAGGTGAAAATGACAAGATTTTGGGATTGATTGTATATGATTGAAAGAGGAATGAATGAAAGAGAGGGCAGGGTTCAGTAGAACCCAAGGACAACAGACCTGGGTGATAGGAGTAATGATGGCATTGTGATGGCAGTAAGTGAAAAATGAGGAGTAGACACCGAGGAAGGGGGTGTGGGGGGGGTATTTGACATGTTGAGTTAACAGGAAGACATTATTGTTATTATTATTGTTTATTTGTAACGCGGCAACATACCCCAACATATCCCATAGCGCTACATAAGTTAAGTTACAGGTAATGACAAGTTCAAGATTCACACATTGCAATAAATGGAGGGACCTGTCTTTGAGCTTGGAATCCGGTGTCCATAGCAGGATTCCTTAAAGCACCTTGCAAGATTGAAACTCGCTTATAATCTCAAGGTTGAAGTTTGTATGTGGTACAGTAGAGAGAGAGTAGTGCAGAGCATGTTAGGGAGGAAGGTTGTAGGCTTATTTAAAGAGGTGCGTTTTTATTGAATTTTTGAAGGATTTAAGGCAGGAGGATAGTCTGGTGAAGCGAGGCAAGGAGTTCCAGAGAATAGGGGCAGCACGAGAAAAGTCCTGGAGGCGGGAGTGAGAGGAGGTGACAAGAGTGGTAAAAAGAAGAAGGTTGTTAGCAGAACGAAGAGGGTGTGTGGGGGAGTATTTGGAGATGAGAGCAGAGATGTATGGGGATGCGCTGTTGTTGAGGGCTTTATAAGTTAGGGTCAAGATTTTAAATTTCATTCTGGAGGCTAAGGGAAGCCAGTGAAGTGATTGACAAAGAGGAGCTGCCAACACTGAATGATGTGTATGGAAAATGAGTCTGGCGGAGGCATTCATTATGGATTGAAGTGAGGAGAGGGGAGTGATGGGCAGGCCAACAAGAAGCAAGTTGCAATAGTCAAGACGAGAAATTATGAGAGAGTGTATTAGAATCTTAGTAGCGTCTTGTGTAAGGTAATAGCGTATATTGGATATGTTTTTTAGATGGAGAAGACAGGATTTGGTTAGAGACTTTATGTGTGGGATGAAAGAGAGGGCAGGGTCCAGTAGAACCCCGAGACAATGGGCTTGGGAGGTGGGAGTGATGATGGCATTGTTGACAGAGAGAGAGATGTGAGGAATTGAAGCTGTAGTAGAGGGTGGATATGCAGGCGAGGCAGTTGGCAACTTGAATTAGAGAGAGGGGGCTAGTTCTGGTGCTGAAAAGTAGATTTGAGTGTCATCTGCAGAGAGATGATACTGAAATCCAAAAGATTGTATTAGGATTCCAAGGAAGGATGTATAGATAGAGAAAAGGAGAGGGTCTAGAAATGAACCTTATGGTACACTAACTGTCAGAGATAAAGGCAAAGAATAGGTGCTAGAGAAAGAGACACTAAATGCTCAATTTTCTAGATAAGATGTTAATCATGAGAGAGCAGTGTCACGGATGCAAAGAAAAGTATAGTGACTTTTGTGAGAACTGTCTCTGGAGTGTTGGGGCTTGAAGACAGGTTAGAAGGAATCAAGGAGGGAATTGTATGAAATAAATTGGGTTAGGCGATTATAAACTACATCCTCAAGCAGTTTAAAAACCAGAGGAAGTAGAGATTAGGGCTATAATTAGACGGAGAAGCTGGATCTGAAGAGGGTTTCTTAAGAATGGGTGTAATTATGGTGTGTTTTAAGGGTGATGGAAACTTGCCAGTGTTAAGGGAAAGAAAAGATGTGTGAGAGATGGGATATGTTTGGTAGAGATGGGAGAGATCAGCTGTAATGGAATAGGATCATGTGGGCAAGTTGTAAGATCATAGGTTGATAGAATATTAGCAACTTCATCCTCAGTTAGAGGGCCAAAGAAGTTCATAATGGACATGAGAAGGATGTAGACAGGGTGCTATCGGTTAGTTGACGGAATGATGAGGTAGGACCACTGTGAGTGAAGAGTTTGTTATGGATAGTTTCAATTTCATTTTTAAAGTGGCTAGCAGAGTCTTCTACAGGGAGACAGGAGGGGGCAGGAGTTGGCGGAGGGCAGAAGAGAGTGTTAAATGGAGCAAACAAATATTTGGAGTTGGAGGACAAATTGGTTATTAATTATGAGAAATAGCTTTGTTTGGCAAGATTGAGGGCATTGTGATAAGAGCGTAGAATCCATTTGTAGTGAAGGAAGTTTGCTGATTTCTTCCATAATCTTTCCGCAGCATGCAAGCACCTCAGAATGTATCATATTATGTAGTGTGCCATAATTGTAGTTGAGAGTGAGGGTACCTGTGTGTGGTTATGTGGGCAAGAGTGTCAAGGGTGGAAGTTAAAGTCAAGTTGTATTGTGTGGTGGCAGTGTCATGGCAAGTAAAAGTGGTGAGGGGACTGAGAAGGGGTTGTAGCACCTTGGAAAGGTGTTGTGATTCAAGTGCTTGCAGGTTTCTGTGTGTTCTGGTGGCCAGGGTGAGGAAGGGTAGAGAGTGGGAGGTGTAATGATGGGGTAGGTTTGATGTTGGTCAGAAAGAGGGAGTGTGGAGATGATAAAGTTGGATATATTGCAGTGATTGATAAAGATCAGGTCAAAGGACTGTCCGTCACAGTGAGTTGGCTATTCTGTCTATTGTGAGAGGCCAAGGAAAGAGGTACGTGCAAGTAAATTTGCAACTATAGGGGAGGTGGGAGTGTCAATTGCAATGTTGAAATCGCCAGGAATGAGTTAAGGTATGTTTGGGGAGATCCAGAAATTGAGAGGATGGTCCAGGCCGGCAATGGAGCACAGCATCTCGCAAAAAGGCAGATAGTATGAATTTCAAAAGAAGAGAATTGGAGGGAGAGAACTGGGGGGATATAGTTAAATGTGCAGTAAAAAGAAAGTAGTAAGCCAACCGCTCCACCTTGTTTATTCCCAGGTCTAGGTGGGTGACTAAAGTGTAAGCCACCATATGATGATGCCACAGGGGAGGTAGTATCTGATGGATTGAGCCAAGTTTCAGTGATAGCCATTATATCGAGGAAGGTGAAAATAATTAGGTTGTGAATGAATGGAGTTTATTGCAAAATATACCTTACATTCTATTGGGTACACAAGAAGGGAAAAGTGGAAGGATTGTAACAGGTGATGGTATTAAGTATTGGGGTTTTTAGTGTTTGCTGCCCTGGGAGCTGCGCATGGCTGATAAAAGGTGGAAATGGGTGAGGGGCCTGAGATAGGGCATATATCTCAAGCAGTCAACAAAATAAGGAGTGAATGTGAGAGGAGATGAAAGTGGGACTTACAGAAGCATTTCTGCTTATGGACTTTAGAAGAAGGAGATAATGACTGGAGGAAGGAGAGGAGCTTGTGGGAGCAAAGAACAGGGGAAGAGAGCAGGGAGGGTGAGATTGTTATGTTGTTGGAGACATGGTGTGGAATAACTGACAAGGAGAATCTGAGAAACAGTCAGGAGATTATAAGGAAGAAGGAGGTAAGAGTAAACACAGTATGGAATTTTAGATGAATAGTTAGGGATAGGAAGCAGATTACTCAGGTGCAGATAATGTGTATGGCTCAATAAATTTGGAGTAACCGGGGAGTGTGGGAAAGGAGTTATCACATATTATAATTGTCTAACTGCGATTCGTCGTCACGCTTCAGACGAATCGCAGTTTGACAATTATAAAGTGCTGCGCATTGCGCAGAGCGCGGCGCGAGCCGCGCATGCGCAGAGCGCGGCGCAAGCCGCGCTTGCGCGCAGCGCGGCCCGACACAAGAGTGAAGAAGAGGGGGGGTAGAGGCACCACAGAGGGAGAGTGGGGAAGAGGGGAGGGAGAGTGGGGGAGAGTGGGGAAGAGAGGCACAGAGGGAGAGTGGGGAAGAGGGGGGGGGGAGAGGGAGAGTGGGGAAGAGGGGGGGGGGGGGGGGAGAGGGGGGCAGGGGGGGGGGGGAGAGGCACAGAGGGAGAGTGGGGAAGAGGGGGGGGGGGAGAGGCACAGAGGGAGAGTGGGGAAGAGGGAGAGTGGGGAAGGGGGAGGGAGAGTGGGGAAGGGGGGGGAGAGGCACAGAGGGAGAGTGGGGAAGAGGGGAGGGAGAGTGGGGGAGAGTGGGGAAGAGAGGCACAGAGGGAGAGTGGGGAAGAGGGGGGGGGGGAGGGGGGGGGGAGAGGCACAGAGGGAGAGTGGGGAAGAGGGAGTGTGGGGAAGAGGGGGGGAGAGGCACGGCACAGAGGGAGAGTGGGGAAGAGGGGAGGGAGAGTGGGGGAGAGTGGGGAAGAGAGGCACAGAGTAAGGGGGGGGAGAGGCACAGAGGGAGAGTGGGGAAGAGGGAGAGTGGGGAAGAGGGGGGGGAGAGGCACGGCACAGAGGGAGAGTGGGGAAGAGGCACAGAGGGAGAGTGGGGAAGAAACACAGAGGGAGGGGGAAGAGACACAGAGGGAGGGGGGAGAGACACAGAGGGATAGGTGGGAAAGAGACACAGGGGAGGTAGAGGAGGGGGAAAAGACACACGGGAGGGAGAACAGGGGGAAGATACACATGGGAGGGAAATGGGGGGGGAAGAGGGGAACAGACACAGGGGGAAGGGGGAAAGAGACACCGGCCAGGGGGGAACAGGCACAGAGGGAGAGGGGGGAAGAGGCACAGAGGGAGAGGGGGGAAGAGACACAGGGGGGAGAGATACAGAGGGTGAGGGAGGAAGAGACACAGAGGGAAAGGGGGGAAGAGGTACAGAGAGAGGGGGAAAGAGGCAAAGAGGGGGGGGGGACAGAGGAAGGGGTGAAGAGACACAGTGGCGAGACACACAGAGAGAGGCGGGGAAGAGGCACAGAGGGAGAGGGTGGAAGACACAGAGGGTGAGGGGGAAGAGACAGGGAGGAAGAGGCACAGAAAGAGGAGGGGGAAGAGACACAGGGGAGTGAGAGGAGGGGGAAGAGACACAGGGGAGAGAGTGCAGGGGGGAAGATACACAAGGGAGGGAAATGGAGACACGAGGAAGGCCGGAACAGACACAGGGGGAGGGGGAAAGAGACACAGGCCAGGGGGGAACAGACACAGGGGAGGGTTGGGGGAGACACAGGGGGGGGAAGAGATGCATGGGAGGGAGAAGGGGGAAAGAGACACAGGGGAGGAGTTTAGAGACACGGGAGGGAGAGGGAGGTAAAAACACAGGGGGGCAGGAGATACAAAGGAGGTAGACGAGGTGGAAGGAGACACAAGGGAGGGAGAGGAGGGGGGAAATAAGACACGAGGGAGGAAGTAGACAGAGGGAGAGACTCGCAATGAGCTCCAAAGGGGCTCATTGCAAGGCCTGTGATGAGCGCCAAAGGCGCTCATCACAAGGCCAGTAAAGTAGAGGGGGAGAGGCTTACATTGTGTGGCAAACAGCATTGCCAGGCTTCAGTTTTTATTGCCGTCATTTTTGACGGGCAAGTCGCTAGTTAAATATAATAACAGAAATTAATATTGCTTTACTGGGAAAAACTCTTAGATTCTGAATTGGTCATAAATTACAAGCTCTCTTCAAAAATGTCTATAATCTCTTCACTGCTATAGTAAACATATTTTTTTTCTTTGGTTTTTTTATATCTGAATAAAAGGAATAAAAGACAGACTTTTTTAAGCTGCAGTAAATATAGTGGATTGGAATACATAGGGAGCATGTGCTTTATTGTTTTCAGAACCTACAGAGGCAAGCAATCTGCAAGCAGCAGTGAAGGAAGGCAAAAGTATAACTAAATGGGTTCTATTAAAAGTGAAATATGCATCATTTTTAAAACAGAATACACTTCAGATGAGAAAATAGTTTGTCACATTATTTTACTTATAATATTTGTTTAAAATTGTAGTCTAAGAAACAGAGAGACATGGAGTAAGCATAGAAACAGAAAGAAACATGCCATTTTTTGGATTAGGAGTTTTGTGCTGACAGCCTATCCATTTAATAAGAACTTTTAGAAACTAGACACATACAGTAGATCGTTCACTTTGTAATGAGGGCCACATAAATTGCTCTTCTAGGCCATAGGTTAGACAACTAAATTTTAAAGAATATCTGAGAGCAGTATAGACAAGCCAATAGGGTTCATATTAAATATATAGGGGTATATATGTTATATTTGAGTGGCATTTGCATATCTCTACTCATAATCCTTAGTTACAGTTGCATTTTTGTATATTGTGTAATTATGTCCAGGAATATGTATCTTGGCAAGCTTGAGACAAGTAGCAGTGCTCAGAACATCTTCTCTTTTCTTATGGTTAATACAGCAGGAAGAAACATATCGAGTGTTATGCTGTCGTAGGCATATGAAGATATGTGTGTACATTTCTCCTATATCACTACTTCCCCTTTCCACTTTCTGTGTTCTCCTTAACAGGTGTATGTGCATTTACATAGAATGTTAGAAAGTACCTAGTATACTGACAGAGTACATACATAAATTCAGTATTAAAGCACATAGACATTTCTTTGCATTTGGACTACTCTGGCACTTGTCCCCTTCTTATTGTGCCTTCAATCGTTCCCAGCAGTCTTAGAGTCTTTTCTAAGGAATCCTGTCTTCTCATGATATGGCCAAAATATTTGAGCTTTAGCCTTATGATCATAGCTTCCAGTGAACAGTTTGTCTTGATTTCCTAAGGTACTGATTTATTGGATCTTCTTGCAGTCCAAGGGATTAAACTAAGCAGTTTTTGCCAACACCACAATTCAAAGGCATCAATTCTATGTCACTCAGCCTTTTTTATGGTCCAGTTCTCAAATCAATATGTTACTACTGGGAATATCTATGCAGACTTTTGTTGATAGTGTAATTTCTTTACCTTTTACTAGCTTGTCCAGACTTGCCATAGCTTTCCTCCCCAGAAGCAAACGTCTTTTAATGTCATGGCTACAGTATCCACCTGAACACATCTTGGATCCCAGAGAGATTTAAAGTTTTGTCACTGCCTCCACTTCTTCCCCATCTATTTTCCAGGAACTGATATTGCTGTTTGCTATAATCTTTTTCTTTTTAACGCTGAGCAGCAGGCCAGCTTTTGCACTCTCTTATTTTACTTGCATTAATAGGTCCTTTAGTTCCTCCTCACTTTAAGCCATCAGAGTAGTATCATCGTCATATCTGAGATTGTTGATGTTTCTTCAAGCAATATTGATTCCGGCTTTGGACTCATCCAGTCGGGCCTTACGCATGATGTACTCGGTGTATAAGTTGAATAAATAAGATGACAATATACAACCCTGTTGCACACCTTTTCCTATCTTGAACTATTCTGTTGTCTCATGTTCGGTTCTGACTGTGGCTTCTTGGTCCAGATACAAATTCCTCCGGAGGAGGATGAGATGATCTGGTACTCCCATATCTGTAAGAACTTGCCACATTTTGTTGTTATCCACACAGTCAAAGGCTTTAGAATAGTCTATGAAGCAGAAGTAAATGCTTTTTTGGAACTCTCTTGCTTTCTCTATTATCCATCAGACATTGGCAATTTGATCTCTTGTGCCTCTTCCTCTGCGGAACCTGGCTTGCATATCTGGTAGTGCCTGGTCCATATATTGTTGGAGCCTAGCTTGTAGGATCTTAAGCATTACCTTGCTGGCATGTGAAATAAGTGTAATTGTTCGATAATTGGAGCACTCTTTGGCACTGCCTTTTTTGGGATTGGGACGTAGACCTTTTCCAGTCTATTGGCCACTGTTGAGTTTTTCAAATTTGTTGGCATAAGGCATGTAACACTTTCACAGCATCTTCCTGTAAAATTTTGAATAGTTCATTTGGGATTCCATCAACTTTTGCAGCCTTCTTATTAACAAAGCATCCCTAGGGCCCATCTCACTTCACTCTCCAAGATGTCTGGCTCCAGCTCATTGGACAAACTATTGAGGTCATCACTGCTGTAAAGTTTCTTCCTGTATAGATCTTCTGTGTACTCCTGCCACCTCTTTTTTTTAATCTGATCTGCTTCTGTTAATTTCCTTCCATTTTGGTCTTTTATCACACCCACTTTGGCATGAAAGATTTCTTTGAAATACTCAATTTTCTTGAAGAGATCTCTCGACTTTCCTATTCTGTTATCTTCTTCTATCTCTTTACACCGCTCACTGAAGAAAGTCTCCTTGTCTCTTCGTCCTATCCTCTGGAATTCTGCATTCAGTTGGAGAAATCTTTTCCTATCACTACCACCTTTCACTTTCCTTCTTTCCTGGGCTACTTTCAAAGCCTAATCAGATAGCCTAATTGAAGAGATGAACATGAACTTAATCGAACCCAGAGAGGCTGTGACTGACAGATGTACCTGGTGTGCTGCAGTCCATAGGGTCATGGAGAGTCGGACACAACTGAATGACTAAACAACAACAACTCTGGCACTGCTACTTGGAATTGTTTGCTGTCCCAAGAAATCATGCTATCTGAGTCTTGTTGGCGGAAATACATCAATGGCAGTTGGGAAAATCCTACATAAAAGACTATACCAAAGAATATCATTCAGCAAACAATAAAATATACAGAGTAGGGCCATGCTCTTCTTACCTTGTGTCAAATTCTTCAGATTGTGTTAGCCCACAAAATTCCCAACTTGCAAAAATGACACATTTCATAAAAACATAAAATGGAATGATTAACAAAGATGCTATAATTTCTTACTACATGCATTACTGCACCCAATCATATAGCTCCTATGTTAGATGAGTGCAATGACCATAGAATTTATGAAACTGATATATTAGCCAAAGCAAGATGACAATCCAGTCATGCATAGACACCCATTTCTTTATTAATCTGTTTTAGCAATTAGATATGTAGGCTTAGTGGAATGAAGATAATAACTTTAATCCAAATTAGTCAAAGCTATTTATACATGTTTGTGTTTGCATTTTTGAACGATGGACCTTTACTCCAGTGGAGACATGATTATATCATGAAATTGAAGTGATTGCAAACTAGGTTCATTAATCAACTCAGATGGCAAAATTACAACATTGCAGGCTGATCTAATTAGCTGTTATCAATTTGATGTTTTCAGAAAAATGTGAACTAATTGCACTAAGGAAGTTCATATGCATCACATAATCATTCTAATAAATGTAAAGAGAAAACTATCACTATTGTACAGAATCTCTAAGAAAAGTAGATTCTAAATAAATCTCTCATTTTTAAAATTAGAGAGGTGCAAGATATTGAATTGTAGTATGCAAATGTGGATTCATTTTCATTCATTAAATGAACGAATAGAACCATATTTTGTCAAGGGACGCAATGATGTTTCCTAGATTAGTTTCTATGTTAACTATTGCCGCATTGGTGTTTTTCTGAAATTATGTATAATGACACATAAACATCACCCACATGAAAAACATGTTTTTCCATGGTATTACTGTTACTCCGATTCTGGATCGCTACCTTGTGGTGAAGGAGCATGTGTAGCTCAATGAAGCTGTGAGCTGTACCATGTAGGGTCATCCAAGATGGGCAGGACATAGCAGAGAGATCAGACAAATTGCATTCCACTAGATAAGGAACTGGAAACCCACTCAAGTTTATTGGCCAAGAAAACCACATGGATAAGCATAACCAGAAACACAGAGAAATGTCTCTGGGTGCTATTGGCCATAATATCACAGAGAGTCGGTCATGACTAAAACGCTAAACAAAAACAATTACTATTATTATTATTACTATTTACTTATAAAGTGTCTAATGCTCTTGGTATTGCACATTTATTAATGTGTTGGTGTGCTCATACCAGGGGCCGAGTATATATGTTCATTTAATTTTCTCTGGTAGGGGGTGGAAAAAATAGTAAAAGGTAGTAAGAGGTGGGATTGTCTAGCCTGTAGGCTGTGGAGGGGGATTAGTTAGGAGTAAATTAGAAAGAAACATTGAGTACGTAGATGTGAAAGACGAATAGTAGTCAAGCTTTGTTTAGATTAGAAAATATTCTATATTATAGTTACTTATGAAGGTCAGTCCAAAATATTAACCAACTTAAATGTATTTCTTTTCTAGCAGAAGTGTCTCAGAGACAAAGCTGGGTCAGAGTCATTTACACATGTAAATGGAAAGAGAAAAAAGTGTGGAATCAAGTGGCATTCAATAAAAAAATATAATGTTTCAATAGAAGAAGACTTAGGGCCTCATTCAATTGTGATTTGGCCAGAAGTTTTTTTTTATAGAAGTTTTTAGTTAGTTCACTTCTATCCAAAAGCAAGGTCTTCACTAACTAAAAATACTTTTGTATAAATATATGCTCTGTGCTTATATATAGCCCTATTCAATTGGCAAAATCGAATTGAATGAGGCCCTTGGTGTGACAGTGATTATTATTATTATAGTTCATTTATAGCGATGTACAGAAATTAAGTTCAGACAAAGATATATACTGATTAACATTTAGCAAAGGAAGGAGGGCCCTGTCTTTGAGCTAAGAATCCAATGTCCATGGTGAATTCCCAAAGTACTTAGGATAGAAACCGCAGGCTTACAATCTAAGGTATAGTGACTGGTAAAAGAGGGAGAGAGAGGTGATAAGTGTGTTAGGGTGGAAGGTGATACGCTTCTTTAAAGAAATGCATTTTTAGTGAGGTTTTAAATGTTTTGAGGCAAGAGGATAATCTGGTGGAGCGAGGTAAGGAGTTCCAGAGACACGGGGCAGCACGAGAAAAGTCCTGGAGGCGGGAGTGAGAGGAGGTGACGAGTTGTAGAAAGAAGAAGGTCATTAGCAGAATGAAGAGGGCGGGAGCATTTGGAGATGAGAGCAGAGCTGTAAGGGGGAGCATTATTGTTGAGGGCTTTGTAAGTTAGGGTGATTATTTTAACAGTGATAACTTTTAGAGATAGCCTAATAATTTCATGTGCTATGAAGAATATGTGGAGTGACTCAGTTGGTTATTAAGAGATATACAATAGAAAAGGGATGTTTTAATGAAATGTGTGTAATAGGCTTATAGCAGTTTGGCAGGAAAATGGTTATTATGTTATTGAGCTAATTCCTTGTCGAATTAATGGATAGCAGAGTAAACCTGTCAAGTTTGGTCTGTCAGGCACTAGCACAGTTGGGAATCTAATATAGGCTTTAACAAGATTGCAGTGAGGATATTTTTTGCAGACCAGTGCTTTCTTCATGGTATGCCACCTGGGGTCTCCATAGATGGTCACTAGACCAGAGTCTCAAAAGACAAGTAGAGCAGTCACACGTTTATCTATCAGTTGGTCACCTGAAGCTCTACAGTTGGTATGGGGGATATATGTTCACCTGCACCAATTTTTGTGTTGGATCAAAATTATTTAAGGTCTCTGTGAATCTTCTGTTGGAAGCAGTCTTGCTTGAATATTTAGGGGAAATGCCAGTGTCAGTTCAAGGTACACAGAATTTGTGCAGGTTTGTGCAGTTCATTTGTATCCGTGCTGGTTGGCGTCAATTATTTCCTTTGGGAAAGGTGTATATTTCCATAGAAGCTCTTTATGTGCTGATATACACTTATTATTATTTCTTCAGCACACATAAGAGTTTGTAGAGGGAAGGTGAAGGTTGTTGCCAAACATAATTTTTTTTGCATGTTGTATTTATATATGTTTTTTTATCACTTAGGAAAGGGCATGCATTACTGTTCAGGGTGGAAGATGTTGCAGTGCTTCCTTTGCTACCATCTGCTTTTCTATGATTTGCTTTCTTGGTCCTCTTTTATGCACAGGCTACAATAACTTGGGTGTTAGGTAGTTGCGCACTGCTCCTTAAATTTGCCTCATTTGCATAAATATCATTGATGTCATACAAGTGAAAGAAGAACGTTAAAGGAAATTATAGTCCCATTTTTGCATAATACGTGAGAAAGAGCATGAAAAAATATTACAAAAACATTATTTTTATTATGAATTATTTTAACTTCTTCTTGCCCTGAACTGCTACATGATACAGTTTGGCGTGATGCTTCGAAACCTATTGTATGTTCACATTATTTCTATGCTTTTAAATTCACAACTGCTCTGAGCAAATACTTGGCACAGCATCCACTCAAGTTATTTTCACTTCATAAATTAGATAGGGATGAGGACCAAAGACATTGAGCCACATTCAATTGAGCTTTCAGGAGATCCGGAGGCCCGTAATTTAGGTCGCAAGCTACTTTGCTATTCAATTGGAGTCTTTTTGCGGGCTCGGAATGGCTTCCGAGTTACAGGCTTGAAAAAAGGGCGATGGTTAAACTTACAGCCTCTAGAAACCTTTGATCTCTCAGTTTTGCAAAGGCTAAAATCACAAATCACTATTCAATTGCTCAGTTTTCCCAAACCCTCAAATGTTTTCACACCCATAAATGGCAAATGAAGGAGAAAATCCAACGAGTACTTGAGAGGACCCGCAAAGGGGATAAACACTGGATCGTAGCACTGTAAATGCAAATAAAAAATCAATACTGCACTGTAAATAATGGGGAAAGTGATGATAGACATTAGAATTAATAGCACAACAGTCTCAAGTTCGCAAATCGACAGGAAATAATATGTATTTTTATGTGTCATTTCAGGGTTAAATCATTCTCGGGTATCAATGAGTTAATAAATATCAGGTCACCCATATGGACTAGAACAGTATTGGCATTCATTTTTCAATTCTTTATTTTGCAGGTTTTGCGAGTCTGAAGGCATATCGGACCCGAACCTAATTGATTGACATGTAACCTCCATGTTTTACTGCCATAATAAAGACAGTCTCATTTTTATTGGCTGATTTGAAATGGGAGGTTACGAGCTTGCTTAATTGATCATGTTCCCGCCCTGAACTGCTCCAAACCAGTGCATGGTTTACAGTTTTGGCTTGGGGCAGTAACTTGCGGCCTTGAGCAATTGAATAGCATTGCAATCGGAGACCAACGGGAGCCCGCAACTCCTCTGCAGACATTCAACCATCTACAGTTGAGCTGCTGGCTTAGAATTGAATATGGCCCCTTATTTTGGAGCTATTTAGTATTTAATTCTGATCTTAAAATAATTTATTATGCAAAAAAATACTTTTGTAAAGTATAAAATATACATATGGGGCCAGGGAGTCCAGTTTTGCATAAAAGTACATTTATGAAACAACCTTGACAGATGCACATAGAACTCTGAGAGCCTGTAGATAGCAGTAGTTATATTCATATATTAAGCCTTTTCTTTCTCAAAGTACATGCTGTATAAGTTATTGAGTGCTAAATAATTATTTCTCAAATATGTACAACCTTTATGAATGCAATGTTCTCTAGCATATAATTTATTCATTGACTGCTTAAGCAATCTTTGACAGCATGACCCTCATGTAAATATTTCTTCCTGTTGTCCTTTGAGTTATTTGGACATCTCTTTCATACGTTGCTCTATAACTATTTCTTATTTTTAAGAAAATTATTTCTAATCATCTATAAAACAGCATAATTCTTTCCCTTTCGCTTTGGATAATTACTTTCTCTTTACCAAAGACAAGATGTCACTTTAGATTAACACTAATTTGCTAAATTGTACGATTTCTCTTATTATAAGATAATGTTTTTGTTATTTCCCTACATTGTGCATTTTTGGCTGCTGCCTATAAATCTTGGTGTTTACCAGTATAAAAAAAGAAGAACAAAATCATCATTAATAAATATTAATATTGTGAGTGTCTGTGAGTGAGTGTCTATGAGTGAGTCTGTGAGTGTGTGTCTGTATGAGTGAGTGTAAGTCTGTCTGTGTCTGTGAGTGTGTCTGTGAATGTGTATGTCTGTGATTGTGTGTGTCTGAGTGGATTGTGTGTGTCTGAGTGGAGTGTGAGTGAGTGTGTGTCTATGAGTCTGTTGGCGTGAGTGTGTGTCTGTGAGTGAGTGTGTGTATGTCTACGAGTGAGTGTATGTCTGTGAGTGAGTGTGTGTCTGTGAGTGAGTGTGTGTCTGTGAGTGTGTATCTGAGTGTGTGTGCACTTTTGCCACCCGGGATCCCCTGAGTTTGACGGTTCAGCAAAAGCTCTAGCTATGCCACTGCCTTCAACCCCACTTAAAGGCAGATACATGACTCCAAGAAGCCTGTATGCATCAAACTGTACGTAAGGAAGGAACTAACAACTTCATTATGTTGAATTTAAGTCTTGGTTGCTCAAATCCAAAACAATTAAAGGGTTAATACAACCACCCCTAGGAGCCTGGCTATCCCAGGGTTCCCCCTCAATTTCCACTATCTCCTATGAGCTCAGTTGTACCCAGGGTTTCCCCTTAGTATCCATTACCCCTATGAGCTGGGTAACCCCAAACTATTAACCTATTACCTATTCCCTATGGACCCCATGGCACCTAATATTAATCCCTATAACATGGGGTCGCTACAGTCCCCACGTTATACTAAACTATAAACATGGACCCTATGGACCTCCATGTAACCTAAATGTTACTAATATGCCATGGGGTCCTAAATGACCCATGAACCATTCTTACCACCAAAGAGATTAATATTGGACCCCCATGAATCTTTACCCCCATGGTTAATAAGGCCACCCTAGTCCCTAACATTAAACTAAAACAATAAAAAAAATGACACCTTTAAGACGGAAAAAATAAACCTTCCAGTGGTGATCATCGATACCTAGTTTCCTCATTCTTCAGCTCTGGCTAGGCGGAAACTTCCATGTTTATTTAAGAACCAATCCTCATCTTTCTTAATTGAAATCCTTGCTCCTCATTTTTGGCCAGTAAAATGGGGCTCTACCTAAAGAAAAATCGGCGCTCTATATAGGCTTTTCATTTAGATAGAATAGGAAGGCTAGTTTTGACCATTGGCTCTTATCCGCTCTGAAAACAATGTTTATCTTTGGAAGATATTTCAAGTTTCTGTATAAATCCACAGCATATTATTTCTACCTTTAAAAATATAATATTTCTCAGTGAAATTTAACTAGTTGTTGCCTTGCACTTCCATCAATTATTTATAAGGAGCACCCTGTTTAAACACAAACAAATTAATCATTTTCAGTTTGATCCACTTGTGCCAGATCTTTAGCACCTGTGTAAGACCCTAGTATGTATTTAAAGAAATAGGTCTTACAAAAAGGTGAATTACCAAGACTACAATTGTAATTAGATTCACAAGGCTTTGATGGCATCTGTCCTTTACAGGTGAAGAGAATAACATTACTATTACATTTGATAATACAACATAATGTTTTTAGGCAGCCAAAACGTAAATACGACCCTTACATTTTTAACTTTTATATGTAATTATTTTTTTACTGCTGGGTCCCATTTACTTTCCTGAACTGATCCTGTCTGCTATTTTCTCAGTAGGAATTGTCATTTTAAACTAACTGGATTTCCATTAGTCCTCAGGAACTCGTTAAGCAGAAACCAAAAATGGTAAATTGTATATAAAAGGTGATAAAATTGATTTTTTGTAAAAATCTAAACAGTTGAGAACAGAGTGGAGTTAAATTATGCCTCCCCCCAGATTTTTTTCGGCACCTACGCCCATGCTGCCTGTATACAAATAAAAAAATCAGCTGTGCAGCATGTGATTAACTGTAGCTGTCACTCACACTTTGTTCCACACATATTTTTGGGTGGTTTTGCTTGCAGCGAGTATGCAGATATAATTCTGTATTGAGGTCAATCAGCAAATTTATTATGAGTTGATATTGAGCAATGTCTTTTAGAAATAAAAAAACTAACCCAATCTTTACACTTTTACTTTTTTTTTAACTTTTACTTTACAGTTGATCAACGGAAACCTAATTCTACTATAGTCTAACTGTATATAATAGATAATACATTTACTTTCTAAAGAATTTGCCTGTTTCTAAGATTGGTTATTAAAAAACTATATTTTTGATATAGCACTACAGTGGTCCTAAAAGAAACCAAAAAAAATATATGGGTTAATCACTAATAGATTCACAGCCTTATTAAATTGTGATTAGGTAAATTTAAAAGGGCTCTATTTAAGCACACAGCATATTTTATTTACAGAAGTTTTTAGTTAGTGAAGACCTTGCTTTTGGATAGAAGTTCACTAACTTAAAACGTCTGCAAAAAAAATATGCTGTGTGCTTAATTAGAGCCCTTTTAAATTTACTGAATCACAATTTAATAAGGCTGTCAGTGTTCAAAACATGCTATAAAATATGTAGGTCCTTGACCAAAAATGTAGCTTCTAGATCTCTATCTTGTCCTGGTGAGAGTTCCTTGTGTACTTAAATTAAACTGTGAGCTATACCATGTAGGGTCACCCAAGGTGGGCATGTTGCAGCAGAGAGCACAAACAAATCATGGTGTATTGGAGAGGGACTGGCAACCCACTCCAGTATTTTTCCCAAGAAAATCTTATGGATAAGCACAACAAGATATATAATGGTATGGCACCAGTAGATGAACTCCTCAGGTCAAAAGGTGCCTAGCACATTACGGGGAGAGAGCAGAGGGTAGGTACGGTTAGCACCCGATATAATGAAGTAGTTTGGCAAAAGCAGAGAAACCGTCCTTTCGGCGGATGTGTGGAGGTGAAAGGAATGTCCGCTTTTGAAAAGAACAATTCAGCATAGGAACCTGTTAGTACTAGGAACTTGTGCAAGTTAAACGTGGTCAAACATGATATG
The DNA here is from genome assembly GCA_027410445.1 of Discoglossus pictus. Classification (NCBI taxonomy): domain Eukaryota; kingdom Metazoa; phylum Chordata; class Amphibia; order Anura; family Alytidae; genus Discoglossus; species Discoglossus pictus. The sequence continues at coordinate 450,787,129 of CM050164.1, read as the reverse complement.
ACATGGTTAAACATCAATATCGTGGGAATCAGTGAAGCTATACAATTCTGAAAGGATATTCAACAGCTCCAAGATATAACACTAAGAAAAGATGTTGTGATCATCATAAGATATTAGAATGCTAAAGTAGGGAACCAAAACATACCTGGTATAACGGATAAGTTTACAAGAGCACAAAATGAAGCAGGTCAGAGATTTGTAGAAACATATCAAGATAATTATCTGTGCATAGTAAACACCCTCTTTCCTCACAGCCTTAGAGGTTACTCTACATATGGACATCATAAGATGGACAATATAAAAATCAGATTGACTATATACTTTGTAATCCAAGATGGAGGAGATCTATACAGTCAGCAAAACCAAGACCTGGATCTAGGTGAAAATCATGTCTGGTATGGTGCATTCAATAAGGAGAGGTATGAACGACTGAATGACTGAAAAACAACAACATATAATTATGAAAGCTCTTACTCTCACAGGCAAAATAAATATGCAATGGAAATGTTTGTACATTGGCAATACTAAGAAAAGCATATATATATATAATCTGGAAATCTTTTGTAATGTTTAGAAAACTGTAAGAAAAGAAAAAGCCAAGCAATTGCACTCATAATGGAAAAGGCAGAATAGAATTCATAGTTACTAAAAATATTTTTAAACTATTGACTATCCACTGCTGTTATTTCTCATAACAGATTATGTAGTTAGGCAGTACTTAAAGTCATCATAAGTGGAAACATTTTAAAAAAGGGGCTTTCTTTTGAAGACAGTGGTTTTAGGCTGTATGGACTGAAGAAAGGGGTGTTACTTTTTTAATATTTGTAGCAAGGGTTAATTATAGTAGTTCTTTAAAGACCTCTGTGGCATGGCACCACGTCTAAAGCAAACGTCAATGAACGCCGATGTAAGTGCATCAAAGATGCTTCACCCGATGAATGTGCGAAGTAGTAAAGCATGCACGCGACAAATGTGCACACGAACGCTCGCGGCAGTCTTTGTATTTCCCCCACTTCTCTCTCTATCTCTCAACCTCCCTCTCTCACTCAGTTCCTCTCCCTCCAGTACAGTCTCTGCCCTCTCTTTCTCCTCTCCATCTCATACAGTCTCTCCTCTCTCTCTCCCTCCTTCCCTCCTCTCTCCTGTCTCACTTCACGTCTCCGGGTTCAGCAGCTGTCCCAATTTATCAGTCCACTTAGCTCCACAGAATGTAGGGTTAATGAAGAGACATTAACAGATGAGCTGGTCAGTTGACAGTGAGATTGGGACAGAGTGTATGTGGTGTCTAATGTGTAGAGGGAGGTGTCTAAAAAACGGAGGTGTGCGTGGTTTACATCATGTCAACTCACTCTCCTATAAAAGCTGGGACTAAATCCAATCTGCCCAGACATTACAGCATCTAATTGACATCTCAAACTCAGATACACAATTAGTGAGTGGGTATATCAGTGCGTCCTGCGGTGCGGCAGCTCCAGGCTCTGGCTCCTCTCCCCGCCGGGTCTCTCACTCACAGCCCGGCTCAGAGCAGCTGCCGAGCCTGGAGTCTGGAAACATGAAGTGAGACAGGAGAGAGGAAGGAGGGAGAGAGAGACTGTGCAGAGAGATAGAGAGATTGTGGGAAGAGACTGTACGAGATGGAGAGGAGAGAGAGGGGGGAGAGATTGTACTGGAGGGAGAGGAACTGAGTGAGAGAGGGAGGAGGAGAGATAGAGAGAGTAGTGGGGGAGATCAGGAGATTGACACGAGTGAGCACGCGCGCGCATTTGTCGTCTACTCGCTTTAGTCCTGTGCGCTGTCACGGCATGCTTACGTCTGCATGCATTTGACGCGTGCGCCATAGACGGGACACCCCGTGGCATATTTGTCATTAAGAGCGTTCATTTTACAGAACCTCAGTGGCATATGGATTAATGATATGTGCCATAGAGATCCTTGCTTACAGTATATCTTATAAGGACCTCCATGGCATCAGGGTTAACTGTTAGTGGAGGTTAGCCATGGGGTTACCGGGGGAGGGAATCTCAAGGATTCCCATCTGCTCATTGGAGGATAATATATCCGGGTTCCCTTCAGCTCGTGGGAGGGGTTATCCTTGGGGTTCCCTATTTATTGTACTGATCCACGGTAAGGGGTACCTCATGAGATGCACAACTTTATGTGATGTAGTGGGTGTTAGAATCACATTATAGTTGTGAGCGTACGAGTTGTTGCTAACGCTTGCGGGCTCGCGCAGCGAGCCACGGCCCTCGCTTAGCGAGGGCCTCAGTTCCTGGCATGGAGCGCCGAAGGCCAGCAACAATGCTTCAAAATAGGTAAAGAATTTTCATTTATTAATTGTATTATATATTTCAGTAGTACACACAAAACAGCATTAGCTACCTTACGATTTCATTGCCGTCATTTTTTAACGGCAATTCGCTAGTGTGTTAATAATGTCTTGCCTGTTGGATATGAGAAATCAAGCCTCATATCCAAATCAGTTAAGGTGTTAAAGTGATCAAAGCATCATATATGACACTTGAATTTCTAAAGCTTCTTTGTCCTGTAACAGAAATGACCAAGCAAATTCCTGAGCTAATTGATAAAAGTTAGCTTAAGTGGTTTAAAATAACAGAATACTCTTTAGATTCACATGTGCAAGCATGTTCTAAGCTGACTTTATGTCTCTTTCCCAGGACAATAAATTTATTTCAGTGTAATACATAAATGACAATTCTTATCTATCTTGCTTAGGTTTATAGTTGTTAATGTCAAAGTTCATTAGTGATTTTAGGGAAATTCTTATGATAATTTGAATGTCCAAGAGCCCCATCTTGTGGTTCAAGGAATAAAATGTTTATATAAAAATATATATTTACTATTAAGATTTAAATATGTGGTGACATCATAAGAACATTTGATTGGCTGACAAACACATGTCCTGACTGGAATGTGTGATATGCAAATTAAGTTGGGGTGTAATTGAGGGAATCTAGCTGACAAGAGAGACTGAGAAAAAAGACTGAGAGATAGCTGGAGAACAAATTGGAGAAGAAGCAGAGAGCTGGGAGTTTCCTGGACAGAGACACATAGATAAACTTTGGTAAAAGAGATTTAGACAACTCACTAAGAAAATAATTTACATCCTCGCATACCAAGAACTTCTCAAAAGATCCAGACTTACAGTAAATAGATGGAGTCAAAATATAAGAACCAGGTATGATCTAAAGTATAACATTTCTTTTTATGATTTTTCTTTTTCATTACAATCATTGACATATTTTAATAATATAATATAGAATAAATTGCTATATCAATATTCTCTGATATATATAAATATACCATATAACTGGCGAATTATAAGTCAACGTATAATTTGCTAGTTCATTTGATAAATATTACAAAAAATCAGCTTTTGTAGCAAAACATGTTCTCTTTTTAATTAGAGACAACATCTTAATTATAGATAATACTATAATTTGAATATAAAATCATATGCTATGAAAAGGGTATAATAGCTTAATAAATAGATATGGGTAAATATATCAAATTAATTAAAACCATCTCTGATGTCATAATTTACCATTTTTATTATAGTAAGCATATTGGGCATGTCTTATAATAACTAACCATTTATAATTAATGTATCTGTTACAATTGTTATACCAGCTTGTTATTAAAATATACTGTATTATTATTTGTATTCCTTTATAATAAATATATTCTCACCTAATACAGTTCTGTTTATTTCATGAAGCCAATGCTCTTAATATATTGTGTAATAAGGATTCAAAAATGAGTCAAAATTGGCAAATATGTAAAACATGTCAATTATTAATTAATATTAATAAAGTTTATTGATATTAATAATATCACCATATAAATTCCCAAAACTTATGACATATTATGGAAGCACGTGCTTGAGATTTTATATCCGATATATTATATTAAGAGGTAAATTGTTGTTATATTTACTAGAATTATGCTTAGTGAAATCTAATTGCACTTAAATCATTTGTACTTATTTTTGTTTAAATTTCCAAGATGGCCGACAGAGCCACGCCTAATCATAGGCTACTGGCTGATATGATTTTATCTTATTTGCAATTAATCTGATACATCATTTTTGATATAAATATATTAGATTAGTTGGTATTTGTTATTCTCAATGAATATTATTTAAATAAAGAGGAATATGTGTCTATAAATTGATTCTAAACTCAAAATGTATTATTCTAAGTACCGTATTTAGAAAATATATGTAATTTAATAATCCCAACATATTGGAGGCACTACTGAGACTTTATATCCGATATATTATATTAAGAGGTAAATTGTTGTTATATTTACTAGAATTATGCTTAGTGAAATTTAATTGAACTAAAATCATTTGTATTTTTCTTTTCTTTTGTTTGTTTAAATTTCCAAGATGGCAGACGGAGCTACGCCTAATCATTGCCTACTGGCTGATGTGATTTTATCTTATTTGCAATTAATATGATACATCATTTTTTATATAAATATATTAGATTAGCTAATATTTGTTATTGTAAATAAATGTTATTTTATAGAGATGAATATGTGTCTATAAATTGATTCTGAACTAAAAATGTATTATTCTGATTATTTAGAAAATATATGTCGTGTAGTAATCCCGACAAAATGAAGGATAATACAAGTCAGCTTAAAAAAAAAAGATTAAAATGTGGCCCTATAAGCAACAGCTAAATATGTCATTACCTAAGTTAATTAATTAATTTAAGAAATGCTCAAAACTTTTGTTCATGATTTATCAGCCTCCATTTGATGATACAGAGTGTTTATGGTAACTTCTATGTCCCTGTAAGTCGGCTTTATGCCTGTGCTGGTGTCCAGTCTATAGAGCGTGCGTCAAATGCCCGCCAATGTAAACGCGCTGACAGATGTTTCACCCGATGACAGCACGCAGAAGTAAAGTGCGCACTCGACAAATGCGTGCACGCTCGTGACAATCTCCAGATCTCCCCCACTACTCTTTCTCTCTCTCAGCCTCCCTCTCTCACTTAGTTATTCTCCCTCCAGTACAATCTCTCCCTTCTCTCTCTCCTCTCCATCTCGTACAGTCTCTCCCCACTATCTCTCTGCATAGTCTCTCTCTCTCCCCTTTCTCTCTACTTCCTCGCTCCTGTCTCACCTTACGTCTCCAGACTCCGGACACGGTGGGAAGAGGAGCCGGAGCCTGTAACTGCAGCACCGCAAGACGCACTGAGATACCCACTCAACTGCGTATCTGAGTGTGAGATCTCAATTGGATGCTGTAATGTCTAGGCAGATTGGGTTAGTAGCAGCTTCTATAAGAGGGTGGGTTGACATGATGTAGTCTCCACACACCTCCGTTTTAGACACCCTGTTATGCCGGCCAGATTTGGGGGACTACGCTCACCCCAATTCTCTCTCTCCCTGTTTGTTCAGATCTTGACACCAGCAGATACTTCAGATGACAGCATCAATTTTGAAGAGACAGGCACCGTCAGACGCCTTTTCTTAGGATCTAAGAATCGCACACCATGTACCTTTGATTAGTCCAAGCAGACTCTTTGTTTAGTGTGTCCAAAATCAGACTGGCACTTCCTTATTGTTACAGAGATAGAAAAAAAAACACAGAAAGATCTCACTCCCCCCACATACCTAACCCCTCCTCTTGTGAGCAATAAATTGTTACACTCTCACCACCTGAGAGATGTCTATCCCATGATACACCCCCATCTCTTAGTTGCTATATCTCAACTTACAGACTAAAGACAGAGGATTTGTGCGTGGCTGCCTCTCAAAGGCATATAAATTCTTTAGAATTCTTTAACCCTTTGTATATCCCAGATATGACTGCATTAACTTTATTGTCTAAGCATAGCCTACTAGACTACTTCTAATACAGATACAGTATTTTAATGTTAATCAGTGACAGTACTATATGCACTTATTACATCCATGATATAACTACATGTATGCAATACACCCATGATATAACTGTTATGCGAGTTGTTAGAACTTTCTAACCACATACTGTATATAAATAACTGATAAGCCCCAAACAGTTGAGTGGGCCCTTCTGTTCATAACACACCCCTCTACACATTAAGACACCACACACACTCTGTCCCAATCTCACTGTCACCTGACCAGCTCATCTGTTAATGTCTCTCCAGTAACCCTTTATTGTGTGGAGCTAAGTGGACTAATAAATTGGGACGGGATGAGTGTGTGTGGTGTCTAATGTGTCGAGGGGGTGTCTAAAACGGAGGTGTGTGGGGTCTACATCATGTCAATCCACTCTCCTATAGAAGTTAGGACTTAATCCAATTTGCCCAGACATTACAGCATCTAATTGAGATCTCACACTCAGATACACACTCGCTAACTGTGTATCTCAGTGCGTCCTGCGGTGCTGCAGCTCCATACTCCAGCTCCTCTCCCCACCGGGTCTCTCAACCGGGTCTCTCACTCACAGCCGGGCTCAGAGCAGCTGCCGAGTCTGGAGTCTGGAGATGTGAAGTGAGACAGGAGAGAGGAGGGAGGGAGAGAGAGATAGGGGAGAGAGAGGCTGTACAGAGAGATAGAGAGATAGTGGGGACTATACGAGATGGAGAGTAGAGAGAGAGGGGAGAGACTGTACTGGAGGGAGAGGAACTGAGTGAGAGAGGGAGGCTGAGAGATAGAGAGAGAAGTGGGGGAGATCTGGAGATTGTTGCAAGAGAGAGTACGCATTGGTCACGTGCGAGCTTTACTCCTGCGCGCTGTCATCGGATGAAGCCTCTGTCGGTGCACTTACATCAGCGTGCATTTGACGCGCGCCATCGACGGGGTGCCGCCTGTTCTATATTTACATTATAAAAATAAATTCTGTGTATTTAATTTCGAGTATCCATAGCAGAGCTACAGGCAGTATTCAGAAATGTATTTGTTTGTAGTGTCTGCAGGAAGCAATTACATCTAACTGTGTTTTGTTTCCCTAATAAAGAAAGCATTTATCACAACAGTTCTTATCACACTGTATTAGTAATCTCCTTGAAAATAAGTATCAGACACTAAAAAGAATTTAAGCAAGCAAAATACAATTAATCTTCACAATAAAAATACATAAAAAAATCAAGCTAAAGTTAAACCGCATTGGCTGTGTTAAAATTTCATTAAAATTGTTTCAAAAACAAGATACATTTAAACTAGCTTGAGCTAATATATAGCCCTATCTAATTGGGGCTATGTTTTAAAACGTAGCCCATAACTCCAATTTTACTTGTTACGGCTATTAAATTAGCCCTGTAACTCAGCCTGCAGAGGACTTCCGGGTTAAGACGCAGGACAGACGAAAACAGTTTACGATTTGAGCTATATTGAACTTTGCGGACGTAAATCCTTTGATCTGTCAAGCCCGTAACCGCTACAATTCCAATCATGCCATTAAATTGCAACAAAGTCACCCGCGAGCTAGCCTGTTACACGCAAATGGAGCCCAAAGCCCAACGAGTGGTCAAGAGGACCAGCAAGTGGGGTAAAGTCTAATATGCAGCACTTGTAAAGGAAATCAAAACACACTACTGTATGTATATTAAAATATAAAGTGCCGTTAGTTTTTTTTTGTGTTATAGCGATCCCTGCAATCAATGTGTTAATACATATACTGACTTTGACATCCATCCTCAATTTTATTGTGACACAATGCTGACAATCTCTGTTTCCATTGGCTCCATCTAAATCCATAACTACGAGTTTGACTAATTGTTTGCGTTCTAGCCCGCAACTCTGACGGCCGACAACTGGTTTATGGTTTTGCGCCTCCATCTCGAAGCCTTTTTAATTTAATAGCACTGTAACTCGGCCAAATTTCAAGCCCGCAGTCGTTAGGTGCTTCACATTGGACTTACGGAGCTGGAATTTAATATGGCCCATAATGGCTAACGTTAGCGCTCAATTAATTTCCTGCTTCAGCTATAGTGGTTCTGTCCCAGTGTGGATACTTAGTTCAGCCAGCCTTCTGTACGTGATATTACTGCTAAATTTGTTACTGCTATTTGTTATAGCATTATTAAATGAGTGGATTTACACTGCATTTATCCTCAGCTGCATTGGCAGAATACATACAAAAGCTGCACCAACCAGTGGTACTAATTCCAACCAGCAGTGCATGCTGAGTAAGGAAGTGTTATATTTCAAGTATTAGTTCTATATTAATTATGCTGTTCTTTGGTTTATTAATAGCAAAGGGGTATAGGTGTGGTGTATGTGTGTGGTGGTTTGGGATATGTGGGAGATTGTACAGGGATTAACCATGGCTGAAAAATTGGTCATTTCAAGTATGTGAAGGTTAGTGTGTAATATTTACATGTGAAATATTTATGTGAAAATAGATGTGTGCACATTATCAGCCATCAGGCTCCTACTCTAACAAATGTTCATTCACTATGCATCTATCACTCTCCTGTACCTCACCCACATCCTTTATATTGCACGTTTGAGAGTTTTCAATCTAGTGAGGTGCTTTAGGGAAAGCACTGTGTATATCTGATTGAAAGCTCAATAACAGGGTCTTCCATTATTTTCATTGTGGGGAAATTAGTTTATACTTGTACCAAACCCCTGTATAGTGCTACAGAATATGTTGACGCTTTACAAATAAATGATGATAATAATAATGCTAGGAGATAAGACCTTTGGGTTAGCATTCCCAATATAACATTATATACACCATAAAGTAATATTTATTGATGTTTTTTAGCTAATATAATGCCTCACATCCAGTTGTGCTCAAAAGTTTGCGTACCCTGGCAGTAATTGTGACATTTTGGTATTTATTTTGAAAATATGACTGATCATGCAAACAAATGTATTTTATTGAAGGATTGTGATCCTATGAAGCCATTTATTATCACATAGTTGTTTGGCTCTTTTTGAAATCATAATGATAACAGAAATAACACAAATGGCCCTGATCAAAAGTTTGCATACCCTTATTTCTTAATGAGAGCATGCAGTCTTTTATAATAGTTTTATAGTAAGGTTTTGCTTTGTATTCCGAACAATTCTTCTGGCAGTTGTGGCTGAAATCTTTCTTGGTCTACCTGACCTTGTCTTGGTATCAAGATATCCCTGAATTTTCCACTTCATAATAAGTGATTGAATAGTACTGACTGGCATTTTCAAGGCTTTGGATATCTTTTCATATCGTTTTTCGTCTTTATGAAGTTCCATTACCTTGTTACGCAGGCCTTTTGACAGTTGTTTTCAGCTCCCCATGGGCTCAGTATCTAGCCTGCTCAGTGCATCCACGTGGGAGCTAACAAACTCATTGACTATTTATACACAGACACTAATTGCAATTTAAAAAGCCACAGGTGTGGGAAAATAACTTTGAATTGTCATTTTAACCTGTGTGTGTCTCTGTGTGTGTCTGTAACAAGGCTAAACATTCAAGGGTATGTAAACTTTTGATCAGGGCGATTTGGGGAATTTCTGTTATCATTATGATTTAAAAAGGAGCCAAACAACTATGTAATAATAAATGGCTTCATATGATCACTATTCTTCAATAAAAGACATATTTTGATTGATCAGTCATATTTTCAAAATAAATGCCAACATTTCTGCCAGGGTATGCAAACTTTTGAGCACAACTGTATGTGCTCAATACATTTTCTGGGCCACTTTTGTAGTTCTGTCCTAGCATGTATACTTAGTTGGGATGAAACGGATGTTGCTGCAAATTTAAATATAGCATTTTCGAAGTTAATGGTTTTAAACAGTTTTTATCCTCCCCTGTAATATTAATTAGAACCAGATGTACAAACTTAGTAATGAAGTGTTACATTTCCAATATTTGTTATATATTAGTTATATTGAATAGCATAATTGTTAAATCAGCTGAAATGGACATTTTACATTCAAATACCATAATTTTAAACAATATGTTTTATTATTGTTACAAGCAAAAACTGAAACGATATAAAAACTGTAAAGTTGAATTCTTTAAAAAAAAAGATATGTATATATTGACGACTTAAGGTCACTGTAATGACAAGCTTTCATTTTTTTATTTAAAATAATATGCTTTTTGCATTGCAATACATTTTTTGCATGGAAAATAAATTATCTAAATTTAAGAAAATTAACACCAAAGCAACACAGATGTTTGATGCACTTTAGTCTGACTGCAGAAGTTAAAGAAAGAGGAGGAAGTGTGCACAAGGACCCATGGTGAGACTGGTACCTTTGCTTTCATATCAAGCTTATATTCAAAAGACTGTTGATAAAGTACAAGGTTGTTGTGTTCCCAAGATTCATAAAGACTCCATGCCCATCTGTTTCGAGCAATATGTCAAGATAGATAGAAAAAAACCCTATCTCACTATCATGTCATTTTCATATACCACAGAACACAATTTTTTTTGGAGAAAAAATAACTATTATAATGTTTAAATCATTATCTTGTAAGTGCAAAATACAAAGAGTTTCTATGATTGTTACTATATTTGATGACATAGAATTATTTCTAACATTAGTTCAAACTCTTACAAATGTTTACTTTATCTTGCCTTGCTTTCCTTCCCCTTCCCCCCTTTTATGGCCTGCATAATTTGCCTAATTTGCCTTTTTAACTGCTCTCTCTCTCTCCCTCTCCCCCTCTCTCTCCCCCTCTCTCTCTCCCTCTCTCTCTCCATCTCCCTCTCTCTCTCTCTCTCCCTGTTCTATCGGTCCTTCACACCATATTTTTATTGTTTTTCTTTTAGCCCCAATTGTTACCTGCATCCTGGTTTCAGAAGGCCTCACTACTTACTCTGAATTCTGGGAGTCCTGCCCTCCCTCCCTGCCCCTCACCCTCCCACCCCATTTCTGATTACATTTATAGTGGAATGGGAATCACCTGACTTTCCTACTTGCATATATTATCTCACCGCTAGGGGCAGACAACATATTAAATGCTAGAGCCCGCACCTCTGTTCCTTCTCTCTCCCACTAAATGAAAAACCTTTCTAACTTTCACATCTCTTCTGACCCTTGTTATTCCTTATCTGTTTAATCTTTCCCTGGTTTCTGTCCCTTCCATTCCCTTTAGATTGTAAGTGGCAAGTTTTCAGTCTTCTAGGATGCTTTGGGAAAAAATAACTTTCTGCAAAGATTCTAAGCTCAAAACAGGGTCCTCCATTTTTGGAAGGTTGTTAATGCTATATTTTTCCTTGTTTTTTATCTCCTGTATTGCGTCACCGGATATGTTGGCGCGTTACAAATAAAAGTTAATAATAATAATAATAAAATAGTGTGCTTTAAGCAACTACACATGAATGCTGTACTTTAAGAGGCAAATTTGTAGTTGTATCTCCTACTTTGGTTGTAAGTCTTAATCAATACTCTGTAAGTCTTAATCAATACTCTGTATAAATGGTTCCCAAACTTTTTCTTTCCATGCCCCAATTAAAAGTTAACTAGGCTTTTGAAGGACCACTTGAATACTGCTGAGTATCTTCGCTGGCCTACTAATGATTTACATTTATATTTTGCTAAGACCGCAATACACTTATAAACCATGAAATCTGCTATCTAGCCATTGCTTTGATATGCATTTTTATTAACTTTCTTACTTTTTTTGAATTATTTTAATCCCAGTTGTAGTATGGACCACCTAAATGGTGGAAAACTGGTGGTCCATGGTCCACATTTTGGCAAACTTCTCACTATGTAACAAAATTACCAAGTATCAGTATATACTGCAATGTTATTTGTTACCTGTATACCTAGACTAACACAATTACACAATGTATAAAACTAAAAAAAAAAAAAAACACAAGTGCACAGCGAGTTTGACTTAGACACAATTAAATTCCGACAAAAAAAAAAAAAAGAGTTTTAATATTTAGATAGTTTTATGTAAGAAACTTGGTGAAATCATGACAATCCTCAAGATGCTAACAGAAACCAGGGGATTTTTTTTTAATTGTTTCCCTTGAGAAGCTGTCACTGTGCCTGACAGGATATTTTTGAAACACCAATGTGCGATCAATCCAGCTAATAACACTCTACAAGACAAACATGTTTCAGTGTGTTTGATGCCGCAATTATATGCAAATACTACTCAGCATGTAAATTAATTGGTACAGACGCACATGAATTCAGGGACGAAGTGTGGTAGCTGAGTATATAAACGCATTATATTTGCTCAGCATTCTAAAATGTATCTCTATATAATACGCAAATCAAGATTCAGGATTAAAGACTGTTGTAGAAATTTTCCAATATTAACTAACATCAATATCTCACAACCTGCTAGCAACCCTATTATTTCACAGATAACTCTGTATTCATTGGTGGCACATTGTAATCCCATTGAAGTGACAAAAATTACTTGTTTAGAGAATTCATAATTAACATTAGATATGTATATGTACTGCATTGTAATATAAATTGCATTGTAATAGAAATTATAGTTCTAACCAATTATTTTAATGTTTCCAATACATGAGAACTTTACAAAATAAATGGCAATTAGTGTAAAAGGATCCTGCATGTAACAACTTAGTTCTTCAAATGAAAACAGAATTTGAGAGACCTATAGGTAAAGACTTTTCAAACCGAAAATTAAAAGGTGTAGTTAAGCCATTAAAGGTATATTAAAGTGAGCTGGGTTATTAATGCATCTGAATTTATAGTGTCTGAAAAAATTGTTTGCATAAAAAAAAATCGAAAGTAAACAGTTTACTTTCCTTTACTTTAGATTTCTGTCCCTTCATTCACTGATTGTTTTATCTACATCTCAGATAATGTGCCCCCCGCCCCCGAGAATTGCCCCGTGAATTCCCCCAACTCCAGAGAATTGCCCTGTGAGCTCCCCTAACCCCAGTGAATTGCCCCCAGCCCCAGATTATTGCCCCCCAACCTTAGAGAATTGCCCTGGGATCTCCCCCAACCCCAGCAAATTGCCCCAGCCCAGAAAATTGCCCACCAGCCCAGAGAATTGCCCCATAACCTCCCCTAACCCCAGTGAATTGCCCCCAGCCCCAGGAAATTGCCCCTAACCTCAGAGAATTGCCCTGTGATCTCCCCCAACCCCAGCAAATTGCCCCCAGCCCCAGAGAATTGCCCCCCAGCCCAGAGAATTGCCCCATGATCTTCCCTAAACCCCAGTGAATTGCCCCCCAGCCCCAGGGAATTGCCCCATAACCTCCCCCAGGCCCAGATAATTGCCCCGGCCGCAGAGAATTGCCCCATGACCTCCCCAGACCCCATTCAATTTTCCCCCAGTCTCAGAAAATTGCCCCCCAGCCCCAGATACACACAGAGACACACACACTGATACACACACAGAGGCACACACTAATACACAGAGACACACAGAGGCACACACTAATACACAGAGGCACACACTAACACACACACAGAGGCACATACTGATGCACACACAGAGGCACATACTGATACACACAGAGGCACACACTGACTTATACAATTCCAATAGTTAATTTATTAATAATAATGGATTACAGAGAGCTGCAGTATCATACTTTGTTAAGTAGTCATTTTCTAACCTACTTTCACACTTAGTCACCCTGACTCCTTCTGGCCACCAGATGGCACTAACTTCCTTACTTTTGCATATGGTGTTTGCACTTGGTATGTGGTACACACTGCCCTCTATTAATGGAGATGCAGATTACATAATTTGAGATTTAGGATTATGTGATCAAACCCTGGTTTTGTTTGAAATGACTCCATTTCATTTATTGCTCTGATCTGGTCTAGTAATCTGTTTTTGCCAGAATCAGGGCAAACCTAGGCATACAAAAAGCCAAAACTGCAGTGCTCAGTTGTTTTGCTTTATTGCTGCAGCTTTGTATTTGACTCTTTTAAATTTATTTATCTGTTATTGATCTTGAATTTATTTTAGATTATCCTGACTTCTTGCTCCTTGAACTTGGCTCTCTTTCTAGACACCTGTTAGTAGCTTGAAGCCAGAGTTCTTGGATATCTCTGTTTCTGAGAATTGCAGTCTTCCCTAGTCCTTTTGTGCTAAGACAATTTGATATTCTGCTGAGGCTCCCCATCTGGCTTTATACACCCAATATAAATCAATATGTTTTTATTATTACCTCAACTTTAAACCTAGGCATGCACAAAGGGGGCGAGGGAGACCAATCCCCCATGTGTGTGTCTAGGTGTAGAGAAGCAGTTGTGTGACATTTTTATTTTATATGCTCTAGCCCCACCATATTTTCTTTGGCTCGTACACCCATGTTCCCCATCAAGTTACGGCCCTTAAACAACGTTAATTTCAGTTGGCCATGTGAAATCAGAGTCTTGATAAGTTCATGTAAGATTACACATTGGCAGCAAAGGTCATAACAGATTTAGAAAGTGCTCTGCAATATTGAAATCTAGTAAATCAGTATAAATATTGGACTAGGGAACAGTACAATTTTGTGAAAATGTACATCTATTTTGTTTCAAAACAACCAGAAATTACAAATATTGCAGCTGTGTGTCTTTTTTTTGCTGCACCTCAGTGTATAAAGGATTGAGTTCTGATGATATTTTCAATTACATTTGATAAGAAAACATATACTCTCTTTGTTTATTTTGAATTGTTGTTTTGCTCCATGTCTTTGGTGTGACATTTTTTTCCTCCTTGTTTAGTTCCTTTACTCTGAATTTGCAATGTGTGACAGTAAATAGGATTTAATCGTATGCTAATACATTTTGATACTAATTAATTGCTTCAGACGATGACAACCTTGTTTTACAAGTCACTGACAGGCAATGTTCCCTCTGGTCTTGATAATGTATTTATATTTACACATTCTCAGTACATGGACTATAATTGATAATTACTGTTTGTTTTCTATGCATGATAATATAAAATAAAAATACACAATATGTATAATAGTTTATAACAAGGCTGCAGAAGTTGATGGAAACCCAGCTGAACTATTCAAAATCCTACAAGAGGATTCTGGGAAAGTGTTGATTGCCCTATGCCAACACATTTGGAAAACTTAACAGTGGCCAATAGGCTAGAAAAGGTCAGTCTACATCCCAATCCCAAAAATGGCAGTGCCAAAGATTGCTGCAATTATTGAACAATTGCACTCATTTCATTTGCCAGCAAGGTAATGCTTAGGATCCTACAATATATGGACCAGGAACTACTAGATGTGAAAGCCTGATTCTGCAGAGGAAGAGGCACAAGAGATCAAATTGCTTATGTTTTCTGGATAATAGAGAAAACAAGAGAGTACCAGAAAAGCATTTACTTCTCCTTCATAGACTATTCTAAAGCCTTTGACTGTGTGGATCACAACAAAATGTGGCAAGTTCTTACAGAGATGGGAGTACCAGATCATCTCATCTGCCTCCTGAGGAATCTGCATGTGGACAAAGAAGCCACAGTCAGAATCGACTATGGGACAAAAGAATGGTTCAAGATAGGGAAAGAAGTATTAAAAGGTTGTATATTGTCACCTTATTTATTCAACTAAAGCACAGAGTACATCATGCGTAAGGCCATGCTGGATGAATCCAAAGCCAAATGAATCCAAATGAGCACATCTTAACTTAAAGTTCTGTTGATGTCATTGTGTAAGATGTGCTGCTCTATGATAGGAGAGAATATTGGAAGCAGCAAGGCCACTGAAAAGTCATGGGGCCATAAGAGGTTTTGTGTTTATTCTCGGCTTGGAGTCATGCAAAATGAAGTGCAAGATGTCCTTCCGGGGAGTATGTTTCCCAGTAAGTGTATAGGAATATATATAATATTTTTGGCAAGCAATGCATTTTGCAGGCATATATTTAATTATGCAATATATTTTATGCATTTGCTATATCTGCAAGTCTTTCAATATTTGTTTGAGCAGTGGTACAATTTTTCCTGTTATTAAGTGGGTGTTATTGTGGCAATGTTTACTCCAAAATTTTTAATGTGCAACTGGGCCAGAAGAATGGGAAGTTGTTTTTTATCAATCAAGTATTCAAGCAGTGAGAACAAGGGAGAGATTCAACAAGCCCACAATTGCCTTCAAACCCATGAATGTCAAATGTTTAAAAAAAATATACGAGTACTAGAAAGGACTCACAAGTGGATTAAACACCTGTTCGTTTAACTGCAAAAGAAAATAAACCCACAATACTGTACCTAAAAATACTGGGAAAGCAATGAAAGGTATTAGAATTAATTGTACAACATTCTCAAGCTTGCAAATCTGCAATTAAAAAAATATTTTTTATGTTTTATTTCTGTGTTATATTGATCCCCGGAATCAAGGAGTTAGTACACATCATGGAATCCGCATGGACAAGAACAGTTGCTTTGTTTATTTTTATTGATTTCTACATTTCTGGATTGCGAGTTTGATTGCAAATTGGACTTCTAAACACTAATTGAGTGTAGTTTAAACTCCATGTTTTACTGACGTCATGATGACAGTCTCATTTACTATTGGATCTGTCTAAATTGTAACATAAGGGCTTGCTTAACTGATCATGATCATGCCCTGAAATGCTACGTACAGGTTTTGGGTTTGCATGCTGGGGATGTGAGCATGTAATTGCGTCTTGAGTCAATTGAATACATCTATATATGTAAAAAATGAGTAACCACCAGCCAAAATGTTGGGTTACATGTTATTACGGGCTTGGAATTAAATAGGGGCCATAGTCTTCAAAAATACTTTATTCAGAATGAGTGGTGGGGAAAGTGGCCAGTCTTGCCTCATGCTACCGGCTGTAGGAAAAATGTCTAAATGGACCTGCATAGTAATTTAGTAACTGTGGGAGCTGTATAGCTGTACAGAGAGGAGATTCCAGACAGTAAGTCCTCCGAAACGCCAAAAGCTATGAAAGCCATTTTAAAGTATGTCCATTTTACCCTATCAATTTCCTTTTTGGCATTGAGTATTATTAACATCATTGAAATCTTTGTGTGGTAGGACTGGTCTATTAATGTGATGGTTTTCTAAATATTGTCTTGGTCTCCCTACTGAGTATGAATGCCACCTGATCAAAAATAACTTTAGATGGCAATAAAAAAAGGTTAAGTCAGATAGCCTTTATCTTAACATATAAGTTAAGGTTCCAATAAATAAGAGTATAGGTCTGTTGTTCTTGCACTCCTCAGGTTTCGGGATAACAACATTATTCACATCTCAGGCCTCTCTGTAGTACCTGACAAGACTGAATGATATAAGGCCATCTGATGAGGCAGAAGGAGGGCTTGGTTTTGTTTATAACAGTATAGGATGTTAAAGTAAATAGGATAAAGCCAAGACATTTATGGATTGGCAGTTAGTGTTTCAAGGTGGATGAGGCTATGGGACTATTATACACAGAAGCACAGAAATGAGCAAAAATATTAGTACTTTATTTTTAGAAATTAAAAGTCAAAAAATATGCGTAAAGGGAAGTAAAAATTAATTACAAACAACAGTGTTTAAATCCAACACTTAAGTGTGTTGAGTCATATAATGGACAAATAATTATTCCTTTTGTACATTTTGAAATTGCACTACATAGTTTTGACCCGATTGGATATTCTAATGGCTCTTTATAACGTTTTTACAAATCCTCATATAATGCAGAAATCTGCTAATCATAGGGTTTGTGTAGTTTTTATTAATGAAAAAAACACTGAGTTATATTTAGTTAAAAAGCAACGATGTTAAAAGCAAAACAACAAAGTACTGATGTATCTACCAGAAAAAAAACATTATATTAGATCAACAGAGGAAATATAATAAATGTGTATAGCACAAAAAAAGATTTATGATTAAATCCAAGAATAGAATCCAAAAATCCAAAAAAGCATCAAAATATTAGGGGTATAATCCTTATAGAAAATATAGGACTTTCTGCTTGTCCAAATATAGTAGAAATAAAGTTATTTTGAAGCAAGTAACGTAACGTGTGGCGTTACATTACGTTACGTTGAGTTACGTTACGCTATGCGATTACGTCATTACGCCCCAGATACAGGAAGTGAAACAGTGGCTTAAATAGCCTCACAGTAACTACAGTTGTTAGCCCATAAGTAAGCCTAGTGAATGGGCGAAACGGGACCGTGGGGCATTACTGATGAGTATCTAACCAGAGCCAGAGGATCAATGTGCAGAGGAACATTTTTTCCTTAGCATCATGCTGCATCGCAAAGGGGCCAGGTGAACCGCAAATATCTGCGATAATGAAATAATAAAGTATATTTGGACAAGCAGAAAGTCCTATATTTTCTATAAGGATTATAACCCTAATATTTTGATGCTTTTTTGGATTTTTTGATTCCATTCTTGCATTTAATCATAAATCTTTTTTTTGTGCTATACAAATTTATTATATTTCCTCTGTTGATCTAATATAATGTGTTTTTTTCTGGTAGGTACCTCAGTACTTTGTTGTTTTGCTTTTAACATTGTTGCTTTTTAACTAAATATAACTCAGTGTTTTTTTCATTAATAAAAACTACATAAACCCGATGATTAGCAGATTTCTGCATTATATGAGGATTTGTAAAAACGTTATATAGAGCCATTAGAATATCCAATCAGGTCAAAACTATGTAGTGCAATTTCAAAATGTACAAAAGGAATAATTATTTGTCCATTATATGACTCAACACGCTTAAGTGTTGGATTTAAACACTGTTGTTTATAATAATTTTTTACTTCCCTTTACGGCGTATTTTTTTATTTTTAATTTCTAAAAATAAAGTTTTCCTAAAATAAAATAAATTATCTTCTGATATTGAGGTGTTAAGCACCACGAATCTCCCTTAAAGTTGAGACTAAGTTGATATACTGTATGTATAAGCATTTGTTGTGGGTGTTAGCATTCTTGGAGTCTGCATCATCCCTCTCTCTTATGTCCTCTGAGCTACATATTATGGTAATGAAGGCTTTCATTACACATCTTTTAGACCATGGACTATTTAGTCTGCCTCCTTTGAATTGTTTCTAATTTATTAATATACTTTTGAAAACATGATCTTTAAACTGGACACTGTAGTTATGGAAAAGACTAACTAGGAATCTGTTACTGCTGTTAATTCCCCTTCTGATACGAGCAAGCATCCTACTGGCCTTTCCTTTAGCTTTGTTACCTCGTTTGACTACTTTTAAATAACTCCCAAGCCTTTTCATCTATTGTTTAATTACTATTAAGTGTATGTCTAAGTGTAGTCTATCTGCTGAATTTCTTTTATATCCGTTTAACTGAAGAGTACTGTAATAATATTTTTTTACAGTCACAACTTACAGAGGACATACTGTATATTTAAAGCAAAATATTATCCTCATGTATCTCATTCCTGCATTTAGACAGACACCAAACATGAGACAATAGAAAATTAGCCAGTGAACTGCAAAAAATGGAAAATGTAACCAAACCTTGCAAAATAACTCAGCAAAATCACCAATTCTGTAAAGATGTAAAAGTCCACCAAAATAAGACATTTAACATCAGATGATCATATGTTTGCATAATATTCAACTGTTGTCTATATAAAGTAATGCACTGAATGTAAAAAGGGGGTGTAACATTGGGGAGACTAGCTACAACCTGCACTTCAGGATGAATCTGCGTCAATGAAAACAATCACTAAGTGGACACCATTTTATCCAGAAAAATCCTCTCCATCCAAAATCGTAAAATCAAGATATTCATAGGGGAAAAAAAATTAGAAATTTATATGATAACATTCTGTAATACCAAAGAACTTAAAATACATTTAGATTTTTATATTACTGTCACAGACCCCTTTTTCTCTGCCTGGGAGTCAGGTTATTGGGCCACCATAAAAGCACAGGCTGCTTGGCACCAGCAATGGATAATCTGCATAATCACCTCCATTGTCTTTGTAAATCTGCTTTGTTTAATTGTTTGCTAGATAAAGTTAATCACGTCTGATATATGCTAGAGACTGCAGGATGTGTATTGGAGGTTAAGCCTATTACGCTCAGGAAACTGCTATTAGACCCCATGTGGAGGATATCTCTTGTGATTGTCTGCCACACCATCTCATTGTTACATTGAGTCTAACTGCTATAAATATTGCTGTAATTTCAAAAATAAATCAATTCACTCTGAGGCATACAGTGCCTTGCAAAAGTATTCATCCCCTTGGCATTTTTTGTGTTTTGTTGCCTCACAACCTGGAATTAACATGGATTGTTGGAGGATTTGCATCATTTAGTTTACAGAACATGCCCACAACTTTGAAGATGTTTTTTTTTTTATTGTCAAGCAAACAACAAATAGGACAAAATAACAGGTAAAGTCTATGTGCATAACTATTCACCCCCTAAAGTCAATACTTTGTAGAGCCACCTTTTGCAGCAATCACAGCTCCAAGTCGCTTTGGATAAGTCTCTATAAGCTTGCCACATCTTACCACTGGGATTTTTGTCCATTCCTCCTTGCAAAACTGCTCCAGCTCCTTCAAATTGGATAGTTTGCGCTTGTGAACAGCAATCTTTAAGTCTGACTACAGATTTGCTATTGTATTGGAGAGGTGAGATACTTTGACTAGGCAATTCAAACACATTTACATGTTTCCCCTTAAACCACTTAAGTGTTGCTTTAGCAGTGTCTTTTGCGTCATTGTCCTGCTCTAGGTGAACCTCCGTCCTAGCCTCAAATCATGTACAGAGTGGTACAGGTTTTGCTCAAGAATAACCCTGTATTTAGCACCATCCATCTCTTCCTCAACCCTGACCAGTTTCCCAGTCCCTGCTGCTGAAAAACATCCCCACAGCATAATGCTGCCACCACCATGTTTCAGTGTGGGAATGGTGTTCTTTGGGTGATGGAATGTGTTGGGTTTACGCCAGACATAGCGTTTTCTTTGATGGCCGAAAATTTCAATTTTAGTCTCATCAGACCAGAGCACCTTCCTCCATACATTTTGGGAGTCTCCCACAAGCCTTTTCGCAAACTCAAAACGTGCCATTTTGTTTTTTGCTGAAACTAATGGTGTTCTTGTGGCCACTCTATGGAGCGTACGACTTATTGTCGTCATATGTACAGATACTGCTGTGGAACTTTGCAGCTTCTCCAGGGTTACCTTAGGTCTTTGTGCTGCCTGTCTGATTAATACTCTCCTTGCCCGGTCCGCGAGTTTTGGTTAGCGGCCGTCTCTTGGCAGGATTGCTGTTGTGCCATGTTTTTTCCATTTGGTTATGATAGATTTGATGGTGCTCCTGGGGATCATCAAAGATTTGGATATTTTTTGTAACCTAACCCTGACTTCTCAGCAACATTGTCGCTTACTTGCTTGGAGAGTTCCTTGGTCTTCATGGCAGTGTAGGGTTAGTGATGCCTCTTGATTAGGTGTTGCAGCATCTGGGGCCTTTCAAAAAAGGTGTGTATATGTAATGACAGATCATGTGACACTTAGATTTCACACAGTTGGACATCATTATACTAATTATGTGACTTCTGCACCAGAGCTTTTTATGGACTTCATAACAAAGGGGGTGAATACATACGCACATGCCAATTTTCTGTTTTCTATTTCTAAAAAATAGTTTTATGTATATATGTTTCTCATTTCACTTCACCAACTTAGACTATTGTGTTCTGAGCCATCACATAAAATTCAGATTAACAAAACATTGAACTTAAGGCTGTAATGTAACAAAATAAGTAAAAAGTCAAGGGTTGAATAATTTTGCAAGGTACTGTATAGAAATTGTATGTTCTCTTATTTTGTTCCTAGTGGCTGTGATGCTGAACCTATCTCCACCCTCTAAGTAACCTGTCCTGATCACTACCACAGGAAGTTACTGAGACTCTTGGAAGCACTGATTCCTGATGGAGAGACTGTGACTGATACAGAAGCTAGATATCAGGGTGCTGGTGCCGAGATTTAAAAGAACCCAATAGTCCCTGTGGGTAGATAACCTGTAGTCTATAGCAGGTGGCTCTGAGCTTGTATAGCCCTATCCTCAGATCTTCACAATTACGATATGAAAATTTAATATGATCCTCTTTTGTAATATTTCATTATTTAATTTTATTAAATGAATGTGTCTAGGTATTTGTGAGTTTGTCCTTGGTTATATAAATATAATATCTATACATATTAATTCTCTATTTTTTTTTCTTTATTCCTCTTTGACATTCATCCCATACTTTCTTATATATTTCCTCTGGCCAATTAATTAATTTATAATGCCTGTTTTGTTCGGTCTCTTCTGTCCCACATGGGACTGGTCACTCTCATTAACTGACTATAAAGCTGCATAGTTTACAATGTCATCAATATAAATGTAAAATTAATATTAAAAAATGTCTGGAGCCTTCCTAATGTGTATGAATTGTATTTGATTAAGATGAACTATAGATGGTAATAAAAAGGTCGAGTCGATTAGCTAGTACTTTTGCATATAATTTAAGTAGGCAGAGAGTATTATTTCACCCTCCTACTCACTATGAATGTATGGCAAGTGGATTAAGTAATAAACATAGCAATTGCAACATGCACATAAAAAAGCTACTATATTTCTCAAATGCGTTTGATTTGTAATAATTGACTGGCTGGAAAGGTCATTGGGTGGATCTTATTTGATGTGAACCTTTCATGTGATGTCAGAGGAGGAGTTTCTAAGTGCAATTGTTCAGGGAATAAAGTAAGTTTCACACACTACAGTTCATCTTTATTTATTTATTTTTTTGGTATTTTTAATTACTCAAAATACATTACTTTTAATAAAAGATTGGTAGAAAATTTAGTACGTCTGCCCATTTAACCTATGTACCCCGTTGAACATGCAGACATTTTACAATGTACCATTAAATCTAGCACTTTAAGGGATACAAGATCACACCACAAATAGGAACAATATAATTGTACATATTTTTCATTTTCTAGCTCTGATGAAAAATTGTAAATATATTAAACTTTCTCAGAAAAGGCTGAAGGCTGAAGAGTCTAGCATCTAACTGCTATTAGTTTGACGTCAGCAATGGGAAGATTAATTAAAATAATTTTGAAATAAATAACTGCTAAACATCTTCTTTCAAGTGTTTATCAGACTAATATAGCATCTTTTACATGGGTCATGTCAGAAAAACGAATTTATCTTTCGCTCTGATTTAAAGAAGTATATTAGGTTTAAGGGATAAATGCAGCATATCTTGATTTTAGGAAGTCTTTTGATAATGTGTTGCTTAAAAACTACAAATAGCACTATAGTAGAACCTCTTTATTCATCATTCTGTTCCTGAGGGACAGGCGGATACTGAATCGGATGAATATAGAATCAATGCTTTCCATAGGAATTAATGGCTCCTTTATTCTAATATATATATATTTGTTGCTCAGAGTGCTTGGTAAGTGGCTGTGGGGAGGGGTAGTTAATACATTATAAGCTTAGAAGGGCGTTGTTTTGGCCACCACAGAGACAGATGACCAGACTACAATCATAATTAGCACATGAAAACAGCTAATTAGTATGCTGCCCAAGGCTTGCACTGAAACTAATGTTTATAAATGTGCTGTTATAAGAAGGGATTTTGGTGAGGGTGTCTGAGTGACTTGATACATGGGTTGCACAGCACAAACATTTTTTACAACCCCCTTGAGGGAGGACACAAACAATTTTTTTTGGCACCAGGGCCCTCTATTCTCTAACTCAGCCACTGATTGCAAGGGAGTGGTAGCTGAGAGAGACAGTTTTGCAGCAAACTCTTTTAGACACACACACACCTGGCTAGTATTATATTCATAATGAAATAGTGGAAACAGTGAGATGTGTTAAGAGCTTAACTACCATGTTTACTTCATATCAAGGTCAGAGCAAATAATTGCTGGGATAAATGTGTGAAAAGAAATATCCCTATATATAGGATAGATTTACTAAGATCTAGGGGCGGGTCTACCAGTGGTGTATTTTTTTTTCTTTCTGTAGTGTAGGGCCCCTTGAGACCTCACCCTGACCCAGCCCCCTGTGCCCCCCTTTTGCCTCCTTGACTGGAGACCCCCCCCCCCCCCGAACTAAAATTTGAATGTGCCTGTTTAAATAAGAACATTCCTACAGAATCTTGAATCTAGCACGCTGGATATGGGTAACAGGGAAGAAGGTAAGGTGAGCAACAGCTGCAAAGTCACCGCAAAGTACAGGTGGATGGGTTCTGTGACAGAGGAAGAAAGTAGATAGGGATGAGTGCTATGTGAGGTGGGTGCTGATAGGTGTTGGGTACTGTGTGGGGATGAATGCTGAGAGGGGATGGCTGCTACAAGGACTATGTGGAGATGGATGCTAAGAGGGGTGGGTGCTGTGTTGGAGTGATGTTTATATATCAGGGTATTGTGGGTGGAGCAGCAAAACATAGTTTTTGAAAGGTTTACTGTTATGGGAAGGAGTCTTCGGTAGAGGAGTAGTTTTTGGAAGGGGTCTGGTGAGGAGCAATGAGTCATTTGGTTTCCAGCAGGGCCCAGCGCAAAAAATTTGTACAACCCCACAGAAGGAGCCCAAAACTTTTTTTGCACCACGGCTCTCCATTCTCTAGTTCTGCCACTGCTAACATTCCTATAATATTAATCAAATGAAGTCTGCAAGGGAACCCAGTCACAGCCCTGGATTAAAGAGCGTGGGCTCTATTCCCTGGATCCTGTAAGAAAAAACAATGTGAAAGGTGATGTTCACTTGTAAAACACTGCCTAGCTATCACTTTACACATGTAAGTCTAACTTCCAAGAAATTGCCATCTGAGTCCTCAAAATGTCCCTAATATCCTAAACCTGACTGCCAGTCCCATAATTTTTTTAAAAACAGCCACATGCCTTCCATAATGATATCCAATCTCGCTGAAGTTTAGTACCTGAAATTTTAAAAAGCCTACGGGTACCTTCAACGCCCCGAAAAAGCACAAAATTGCCTCTGAGAAGCCTTGATGGCAAAAGTATGTCACTAACAGGTTAATTGTGTCAGATATCAGGCTTTATTGCTCAAATACAACACAATTAAAAAGCTATTAATGCTATCTCTAGCCGTCTAAGCCAGGGTACCTCCTGGGATCCCTCTTTAATACTCACAACCCACTAAAAGCAGGATTTCCCTTGGGATTCTCGCATAAAAACTAAAACCATGACGGTCCCTATGGACCACCCTGGCATCTAACATTAACCCCATCGCTACGGAATATGTTGGCGCGTTATACTTTAAACCAATCAGAAATCAGGAGGGAGACATTCAAATATTCAGGGATCTGGTTTGTGGATCTCTGGTAGCATGTCAAAAGTCTGATTTGTAGAAAGGGTGGGTATGAGCTGCTTCAATTCTTAGTGCACATTTTTAGGAAATGTTTGGATAAGTTTCCTGATCTGGATAATATATTCCTTATTAATATCCTGGTTCCGTTTTTTAGTAGGTACAACTGTACCAACTTTGTCTGCTGGTTTGATGGTGACCTTATGGTTTCCTTTTAAACACTTTAAGATAGCTCTTTCCACTGCAGAGAGATTGTATAATCCAATTCTCTGTTCAGTTGTTACCATGGATGTAGTTCTCAGATGGAAGCTTTCTGTGTTAGTGTCAAGTTAAGGGTTTTATATGCCTTTGCTATAGCAATTGGAAGATCACAATGGTATAAATGGCCTCAATGTTTTGAAAAGTCAACATAAAATCAACACAGTTTATGCAGATGACATTTTTCTTACGCATTCAAATCTGCACATATAAATCTCTAATCTATTGAAATTATTAAGCCAAATTAGCTTTTTATCAGGTCTAACAATTAATATAACAATTTTTTACTCAATGCCAATGAAACTTATCAATTATGCTCAACTTATATTGTGTACACATTTTTCATTTGAGTGGTCTAATAAAGAAATGTCCTACTTAAATGTAAAATTACCAGCAAACTCATGCTGCCTTTATTAGGGTAATTTTCCTTCTTTAATCACAAAAAATAATTCTAAACTAAAAGACTGGACTAAAATCTTTATTTCCCTACTAGAGAAAATAGCGTTTCTAAAGATGAATCCCTTGTCATGATTACTATATTTATTTAGAATGTTACCAATTAGAGTTCCTCCAAAAATTCTGGAAAAAATCCAAAACCTTTTATCAAAATGTACCTGAAATTTTAAAGTAGTCAAAATTAATCAAAATACACTTCAAATACATAAAATTCTGGGTGGATAATCAGCTCCAAACATAAAACACTATTATTTAGCAGTACGAGTTTTACAACTGATACACTGAAACTACTCTAAACAACCATTACCATGGATAAAAATAAAATACTAATACTTTCAAATGGAAATTAAGAACATTGCATAGCTAGGTTTGTCTAAAAGGCAAAATAATATTAAAAATATATCCAATCATAACCAATACTTACAGGTTAAATAGAAAAACACATATAAGTTGACCACATCATAATGTGACTTAAAGGTATATATATATAAGTTTCCTGGATTTCAAATGTTTGGTAAGAAACAGGCAGTGACTATCAGAAAAATATGGATAATAGCAAAGTTCAGTGTACACAGAGGATAGGCAGCCAGGTACAGAGTTTGAACTTTCTGGTAGACCAAAAGAAGTACTACTGCAGGATGGAATCACATGGTTCAGTGGGGTCTGAGCTCACAGCTGAATCGTAGCACAAGGAGAGAGAGAGAGAGAGAGGAACTACATATCCCTTTGCAACACAGGAACCCCAGTGTTTGATACATATTTTTCATCTAACCTCTGCCTTCTCCTAATTGGTCAAAACAAATTATGAATTGTATGCTAATCTTAGCATGGACCCCCGCAGTGTCCCAACATTAATCCTATTATGCAGGGGTCCCGATTAGGACCCCCTGCAGTGTCCCCACATTACCCCCTTGCTGCAGGGGTCCCTATCGGGAGCCCTGCAGCATTTTAACATTTTAAATTCCCAGCCGCGGGTCCTTAAAGGGCCCACGGCACACATATGGTTACCCCCATGCTGTGGGGGTAAAGTAAGTACTCCCACGGCAACTAATATTAACCCCCCATGCTGTGGGTTCCCCATCGGGACCCCTGGAGGGTTCCCACATTAACCCTTGCTGGGACCATCGCAGCATTTCAAATTTTTAAAATTAACCCCTGCCGCAGCACCTAAAATTAACCCTATCACTCATGGGGGTCAATATAGACCACCATGAGACTAAAATTAGCCCCCTCAGTCCACTAGGGGTCTATATAGACCCCTATAGGACACTATTAACCCCTATGTTAACACTGTAAGTGCCATGAGGGTCCTCCAGGACCCTCATGACACAAAGTACAAACACTACACTATTAACCCTAACCATACCCTATAACCCATTAACCCTAACTATCCCCATTTAACCATAACTCGGCCTATTCAACCCCATCAAGTCTTATTTAATCCCATCTAGTTCTTTTCAAACCCCTCTCTTATGGGGGTCTATACATATCCCCATAAACCTCTATTTAACACCATCAGTCCTATAAGGGTCTATAAAGACCATTATGGGACAATGAGAACCCTTACAGTAACCCCATAAGTGCCAAACACTACACTACCCTTTGATTTTTTTAGCGCATCAGGTTTTTTCCAGGGATCCTGCTGGAGAAGACTAGAAGGAGGACGGGGGAATTGCAGAAAGGTAAGTGTAATATTTAGAATGTCTTGTTTTATATGTTGTGTTTATTTGTTTTATTAATTGTAATGTTTCTTTTTCTCCTACTGGGGCCAGACCAGTGAAGATTTACAGATGGGCTCTTATACTAGGGACGAAGGCCAGAAAACCGTCTACGCTCAAGGGGCATTTTAGAAAAGTTAGTGGTATAATTTACCCTATTCTAGGTTTAGTGAGGGGGGTTGTTTTAGGTGAGATATAGGTATTTTTATTGTATGTATTTAGGGGTTTAATTGTATGCAGTAAGGGGTTTTACTGTATGTATATAGGGGTGTTAATGTTTGTAGTTAAGGGTATTAATGTATGTATTTATGGGTTAAATCATATGTATTGAGGGGTTTTATTGTATGTAATGTATGTTTTATTTTATGGAACGTATGCTTGTTTTCTGTTTTGTAACTTATATTTTTTTATTTTTGGTTATGTTCATTTTTTATTTTACTGTAAGTGGTGGTGTGTTTTTATTTTCTGTAGTGTTGCCTTTTTATGTTTTGTGTAATGTTCTTTTTTATTCTCTGTAATGGTGCTTTTTTAATTTCTGTGATATAGGTTTTTTATTTTTTGTAATTAGTGGGGTGTGGGGGGTTAATAGGGTGTTAGGAAGTTGGGGTAGGTGTTAGGTAGGTAGGGTAGGAGTTAATAGGTTAGGGTAGAGGGGGGTTAATAGGATAGGTAGGAGGGGCGTTCATTAGTTTAAGGGAGGTTCATTTAGATTTTTATTTTATTGGGGGGTTTAGTGTGGTGTAGTGTAGTGTTTGGAGGACCCTCATGGCACTTAAGGGGTTACTGTCAGGGTTTTTATTGTCTCATAAGGGACTTATGGGACTAATGGGGTTAAATAAAGGCTTATTGGGATCTGTATAGACCCCCATAAGAGATGGGGTTGAATAGAACTAGATTGGATTCAATTGAAGTAGATGGGTTTAAATAGGCCCAGTTAGGGTTAAAGGAGGACAGTAGGAGTTAATGGGTTTTAGTTAGGGTTAATAGGGTATGGTTAGCGTTAAAAGTGTAGTGTAGTGTTTGTACTTTGTGTCATGAGGTACTTATAGTGTTAACATAGGGGTTAATGGTGTCCTATAAGGGACTATATTGACCCCATGAGTGATGGGGATAATTTTACGTGCTGTGGGGTACTTAAAGTACTTATAGTACCCCCGTGGCAGGGATTAATCTTTTATTTAGCCCAGGTCCTTTAAGGACCTGCGAGGTGCAAATTTTACATTTTAAATGCAGTGGGGGTCGCGATCAGGACTCCCGCTGCAAGGATTAATGTGATGAGAACCTCGAAGCATGAGGTTAATGTTAGTTGCCATAGGGGTACTTTCTGTACCCCCGCGGCATGGGAGTAACCATTAGTGTGCCTCGGGCCCTTCAAGGACCCACGACGGGGAATTTAAACCTACTAGTTACAGGCTTGGAGGTCTGTAAAGTCAAATATATATGCAATGCAGCACTGTAAAGCACAGTAATTGATGGGCAACATTATGGGTGGCATTAGGATTAATAGGACAACATTGTCAGGCTTGCACATGACAACTAGCCAATACTGTAATCTCTGTCCAAAGTCCGACGGGCTTGAAGAACGAGTTATGGGCTTGGGGGTCATTCAAGCCTGAGTCCTACAGGCTTGAATGACCTAAGAGCCCGTAACTCGTTATTCTAGCCTGTCGGACTTTGGATGAAAATTACAGTATTTGCTATTGGCGATGTGCAAGCTTGAAAATGTAGTGCTTTTAATCCCAATGTCCCCCATTGTGTTCCCCATCATTTATCATGCTTTACAGTGCTGTCTTGATTTTATATTTGCACTAGCGAATTGCCCGTCAAAAAATGACGGCAATGAAATTGTAAGGTAGCTAATGCTGTTCAGTGTGTAATAATGAAATATATAATACATGAATAAATGAATATACTTTACCTATTTTAAAGCATTGTGTGGAAGAGCTGTGAATGTGTTTTGATGTTGCTGCAGCATTAGTGGTGTGGATCTGCTGTGTAAGCGTGCTGAATGTGTGCAGTATAACACTGTGCGTGCGCGAGCCCAAACCGTTGTCGTGTACTTCCGCATTGGCGTAAAATGGCGAGTAATGTGTGGTATACGTTTGTATCGGAATATCCGTAGGTGTTTTGTGGTGTTTTGCGAGTTTCTTGTGGTGTTTTGCGAGTTTAGAGTGCTGTAGCCTCGTTTTCGTTTTGTTCGGCGGCCATTTTTTCTCTCGCTTCAAATTTTTTTTAGTCTCTAAACTGTTTTATTTGGAGTAAAATCGAGGTGTAAGTTGTATTTTTGAGGTGCTGGGTGCTCCCTCTTGGTGTAGGTAAGTTTTTTATGTATGTGGTGTGTGTATGTATTGTGTTTTAAATTTTGTAATGTTCGCGAGTTGCGTCCGAGTGTTGCGAGTCCGTAATGTGTGTGAACGTGTGTCGTATGTTGTTTGCGAGTGTCGTAATGTGTGTGTCGTACTGTTTGGGTTGCGACGTGAAGTTTGCGAGGGTCGCAGTTGCTGGCATGGAGCGCCTTCGGCGCTCCATGCCAGCAACTGCGGCCATCGCTTTGCGAGGTCCTCAGGTGCTGGCATGGAGCAACTGAGTCCCTCGCTTTGCGAGGGTCCTCAGTTGCTGGCAAAGAGCGCCTTCGGCGCTCCATGCCAGCAACTGAGACCCTCGGGCAGTGCCCTCGCTTCGCGAGGGCCTCGGCTCGCGTAGCGAGCCCGCAGCGTTAGCAACAACTCGTACGCTCACAACTATATATGTGATTTACAGTGCTCTGTGTTTGCAGGATTGAAGCACGATTCACAGGCTTGCTCCCGCAATCATGTACTAGCCCGCAAAAGCTTACAGCCGACGCCATGGTTTGCGATCAACGGAAAGGAGGGCTAACTTGCGACCGCGGCCAACTGAATAGCAGAGCAAACGTAGTGAATCTGGAATTTGCAACCATTTTACAAGCCCTAATTGAATGCAGCACCATGAACTTATTTTAGAAAATGTAAAGAATTAGAAAAAACAAGAATTGATAAAAAAAGAAAAGAAAATAGCTTATGAGTTAATGTTGGACCCAATAATAATGCTACAAATGGGTCTTACATGGTATAGGGAGACATAGACAAAAGCTAATTATACAAATATTAACTGCTGCTAGAATTGTTAGCTTCAAAAACAAACATCAAGTATAAATTGACTAGAAAAATAAGTTTGGAAAATGTTCTGAATAGAGAAAATTGCTTAAGTTACATAGCAGCAGGCAAATCAATTTCACAGTATTTGAAAATAAAAATATAGAGATTTTTGGAAACTGAAAAGATTTGAGGGGTATGACATTAATAAAATGGTGTCATGTATTGCAAAGCAACATTTAATTATATTTTGTGCTATTTTCTGTTATGTTTATGTAATATTATTTGTTTATGATTTGTAAAAAAGAAGAAGTGAACTGAACTCAGTAAATACAATTGTAAAATAAATGTATTTAATATACTACTAGTATCCCCATTTTTTACTTTTTTCATTTGCGAGTTAGACTTAATTTCTGAGCTAGAGCTACGGGTCCAATAGAATATCAATTGTATGTAACTTTAACTAATTAGAGCTCATAATGTTCGAGCTGTGTTAAAACCAATGGAGTTCTAAGCTAGAATTTGGATCTTTAGCTAGCAGTAGTGATTGTGGGCTGGGACATCGTAATTGGATTGCGAGTAGCTAATAGAATCTGTGGAAATATTAAGAGCGATATTAAGTGTGTATAAATGTACTAATTGGGCAATAGAATAGGGTTGAATGAGATGAAATTATATATAAATATGGAAATGTTCCTTCAAATGAGGGAGAATTTGTGGGCTAAAAAAGGAAGGGGATGTGCAGTAATAGATTTGTTTACAGCCCACAATTTGTACATATTTTGAAACATTATTGAGAAGATGCAGATTGTCATTGAATCTATTTGTCCTCATGGCCAACACTTACATGGGCTTCATATTTTCTCTTAAAAGAGGCACTGACCCTCCATAACAGTTGTGAGATATGCAATTGGATCGATAGATCGATAGATCCATCCATCCATCGCTTCAGATAACAATAATCAATAGCCTGTGCTCCTAAAACATACATATCAATCTGTAAAACTTTTATCATGAAGGTTCCAGTAGACACTAAAATAAACTGTAAATTATATATGGTTGTGTTGAGAGTTATTATTTCCTTATATTTCCATTTCTTCTTTTTAAAAGATGCAATTAGTGAATTGCTTCATTCTGCCAAAATTTAGAAATTGTTCTGACCTGAGAGTCATTTTTGCTTACTATTTTCATCAATGATTACTTGACCATTTTAATAATAATGATTCTTCATCTTTAGAATTAAAGGTTGCATTTCTGTGTAGTCTAATTATTTTCAAATGATTGCTTTTGCTCTACCTATTGTGAGCCTCTCTAATCCACTGGCAATTTAGTGTACTATAATTGGTGTTTTCTTCATTTTCTGGCCAGTGGGTGGATTTGGCTGAATAAAATATCATTTTTTTCCCAATTTCTACAGATATTCCCTACTATCCTACTGCTAGCAGTAATTATATGCCATTATGCAGTTATTGCTTTGCTGCTTCAGATAAAACAGATACTTCAAAACAAACTATATAACAGTAACTTTATTTTAAAATTGCTTTATTTTATTATAAGGTCAAACATCATGATATTGTTAAAAGTTCACTTAACCCACATTTCTGTTGTGTATTTACAAAAAAATGTTAGAAACCTTATAAATATGTGGATGAAAAAGTAATGACCCATCAACTTTGCAATATTATAACCAGCAGCACAACCACATCTTATCTGATTTTTTATATAGTTAATAGTTTTTTATATAGTTAATAATAGTGACCAGCCAATCATGATATAGACAATGGTTTTGAGAGTGTTAGTGTCAAGCTTCTTTCTGAGACTGTAAATGGAGCAGCAATGCTCACACAAATTAGTATATTATTAGTCAATTATAATATTGTCTTTTAAACTGAGCACAGTTTAGCTGGGCCTAGCATGGAGGGTGCTGGGTTACTGTTTCAAGGGGAAGCAGAGGGATCAGGAGGAGGAAGTGGGCCAGTGCTGAGTTGGCAAACACCAACAGAATTATGAGATTGATTGAAACTGTTGGGGATATCCATTTAGGAATGACAATGCCAAGTAGAACTGGCCCCTCTAACAGCCGAGAGAACAGTTCTACTGGAGGTGTGGGAGGACAGAATAGGCAGAGCAAGAGAAAGGTTTTGGTTGTAGGGGACTTTATTATTAGGAAGGTAGACAGTGTTATTTCTCACCCAGATGCCAGCAACGGAACATGTTGTGGGTTGGGTAGATAAATTATTGGGACGGGCTGGAAATGAACCAGCTGTTTTGGTACATATTGGTACCAATGAAAAAGTAAATGATAGATGGAGTGTACTAAAGAATGATTTTATAGAATGAGGAAATAAGGCAAGGCCCTTAAGGTAGTATTTTCCTGGATATTACCAGGGAAACGTGCTAGCCCAGGGAGACAGAAGGAGCTTAGGGAGTTTAATGCATGGCTAAAAAGTGGTGCATTAAGGAGTGTTTGGGGTTTTAGAGCTCTAGGCTGACTTTTTAATTGGATACAATCTCTATAACAGTGATGGATTACACCTAAAATGACGAGGAAACTTGTGTGCTAGGGGAAAGTATGGTAGAAAGGCTGGGGGTGTTGTTAAACTAGTAGGTGGGTGAGGACTAGATAGAAATAATGGGATAGAAAGTATAGAGGGGGATGAATTAACTACTCATGGGGGAGGAGAAGTGAGTAGTGTTAGTATATTCAATATGGAGCTTTTGCTAACCAACTCAAATATAGTAGCAAGCACTTCAAAACTGAAGAAGCATGGCAACATAAGGTGTATGCTCGCTAATGCCAGAAGCCTTTTAGGGAAAATGGGCAAGTTAGAAATATTACGTAAATGAGAAATAGGACTTAATAGGCATTACTGAGTCATGGTGTGATGACTCTCAACTACTTAGGAAAGATAGGGACAATAGTAGAAGAGGAGGAGGGATTTGTCTGTATGTTAAGCCTAAATGTAAGCCTATAGTCAGAAACAATATTATGGTAGAACTAGTGATTATGTTAAATCCTTGTGGGTGGAGTTAAATAGCAGAGGAACAAATTCTAAAAAAATATTGGTAGGAATATGCTATAAACACCCAAATATAATTGAAACTAAGCATGATTACGTTCTAAGAATGGGAGATTTTAACTACCCTGAAATAAACTGGATGAATGAGACCAGCAGTTCAGCTAACGGGAGCAGGTTCTTGAGTACTCTCAGAAATCATTATCTGGCCCAGGTTATACAAGAGCCTACTAGAAATTAGGCTATTTTGGATTTAGTCATCACAAATAATATTTTTTCTTTTTATTTTTTTATTTCAAATCATACAAAATACAAAACAAATCACACAAAAAAAAAATTTACACACAACTTTAAGGTACAGAGAGTTCTTCTTCCCATGGTTCACAGTATCTCGGTTTTGTTATATCTATCCCATGGAGACCATTTGAGTAAGATTCTATTTCTAAAGTCTCCGTTTGCAAAGGCATATTCAACTTCCAGTTGCTTATTATGGGCTACAATAGTTCTGATTTCATTCCAAGTAGGGAATAATCCTACTCTCCATTCCAAAGCTATCATCCATTTTATAATTAAAAGAATATGTATTAAAATATAAGTGTACAATCTCGTCCGAAAAAATATGAAAGAGGAGTGATTCTGGTGCTAACTTCATTTCTCTATTTATAATTCTTGCTAAATGTTTTATGCACATTTTCCAGAAACTTTTAATCCTCTCACATGACCACCACATGTGGAGCTATGTTCCTCCCTCTAAACACCCCCTCCAGCACCTCTCTGACTGCATACATGCATTTATTTAATTTAATACTACTGGTACCCTATACCATCTATTCTGCACTTTAAAATGTGTTTCTCTCAATGAGGAGCTCCTAATACTTTTTTTCCATTATTAAGCCCGCCTCAAACCATGTTTTTACTTTTCGTTTTAACCCAAAATCTCTTTCACATTTGCCCATTCCAAGAGATTTATTTTTATTTCTCGCCTCCTCTAAGATCTTTCCCCAATTGGAAATAGAAATATCATTTTTAGTCTTTAGGTATTCACTTTCCCATCTGGTGGGCTCAAACCTTATCAATTCACTCTTCTCTGAATTGCACGCTAGCTGTCGCAGTGTGGAAAAATGGAGCCAGAAAGACCTGGGGACCTTATTATTCTTCATTACCTCCTCAAAAGATTTAATATGGCTGTTGATCCATAAGTCCGCAATTGTATTTAAGTTCCAGGTCTTCCATTTAACCTTTTGGTCAATCTTATTTATCTCATAGAGTATATGAAGTGGAGTTACTGTAAAAGGAAAGGGAAGTAGCTTCCACCTATTATTGATGTTGTGCCAGGCTTCTAAACAATTTTTAATAATCAGAGGCATCTTCCCTAAATCTTTTTTGAGAGGTGTCTTCATCCATACCAGTTGATCTAGGAAAGATAGGGGCAATAGTAGAAGAGGAGGAGGGATGTGTCTGTATGTTAAGCCTAAATTTAAGCCTATAGTCAGAAACGATATTATGGTAGAACTAGTGATTATGTTAAATCCTTGTGGGTGGCGTCAAATAGCGGAGGAACAAATTCTAAAAGAATATTGGTAGGAATATGCTATAAACCCCAAAATATAAATGAAACTAAGCATGGTCACGTTCTAATAATGGGAGATTTTAACTACCCTGAAATAAACTGGATGAATGAGACCAGCAGTTCATCTAAGGGGAGCAGGTTCTTGAGTACACTCGGGGATCATTATCTGACCCAGGTTATAAAAGAGCATACTAGAAATAAGGCTATCTTGGATCTAGTCATCACAAATAATATTGATATAGTATCAAATGTTGAAATAGGGGAGCTTTTGGGAAGCTGTGATCACAACAAAGTATCAATTGAGATTGAATACAAAAAACAAAGTGTAAGGGGGCAACAAAAACTCAATTTTAAAAGGGCAGATTTTAACGGTCTGAGGGCAGCAATACAAAGCATAGACTGGGACAAAGAACTGATAGGTAAAAACACTGAACATAAATGGACAACATTCAAATCCTTAATACAATATACATACTTATCACCATATAACATGTGGAAATAAAAAGTAAAAGGAATAAATAACATCCAATGTGACTGAACAATGATTTAAAACAGAGTAAAAAACAAGCATTTAAATTGTACAAACAAGAGGGGACAGCGACTGCTTTACATAAGGCTTTCAAAAGGGCTCTTGGACTGGTTAAATTGAAAATGAAAAGTTAATTAGAAATGAGAGTAAGACTAACCCTAGATTTTTTTAATGGGAAGAAGGCCAGGAAGGATGATATAGGAACGTTACAATGTGTATCAGGCTGACTGATAAACAGTGACCAGGAAAAGGCAGATGAGCTAAATAAGTTATTTTTTTCTGTATACACAGTGGTTGTGACACTGCACTAAAATGGGGCTACACAGGGAGAAATACAAAAAAGGTTTAAAAAAAATAAATGTTAATAAAGCCCTGGCTAATAAGTATGAGTGGGTTGTCATATCGGGTCCCCTATATGTGCTCAGAACCATTATATAGAGGGGAAAAAAGTATATTTAAAAAGTGTTTTAATTTTGAAAATTGATGCTGAATTGGAGTTATGATCAATTGAAGTCTGTCTGTCTCAGTGAGTTAACTGTCCGAATGAGTAATGAGCTTTGTGCCGCGCGGAACAATGATTAATTTGATTCAGTTGCATAAACTTTCAGTGATTGACTCATTGTAACTACTAAGTCATATTCTAGAAGCTGTGCTATAGCTGGTGAGATAGCTCAGTCAGTAATGCCGCTGTCTTTGGAACTAAAGGTCCTGAGTTAGATTCCACCCAAAGACTAATATTTCCTTAACAATGATTTAAAAATAAGACATATTTTTTAAGGCTATATAATAAAACATGTCAGCATGAGGTACTGTTTAGAGATGTCGCGGACAGTTCGCCCGCGGAATATTCACGGCGATTTTGGCTCGTTCGCGCTCGCATCGGACTGCAAACACTCGCGCTTTTCGGTCCGCCCCCTATTCTTTATCATTGAGGAAACTTTGACCCTGCACCTCACAGTCAGCAGACACATTCCAGGCAATCAGCAGCATACACTCCCTTCCAGAGCCTTCCATCTGAAGGACAGCATACATTTTAGAATCATTCTGAAGCTGCATTCGTTGTGAGAGGACAGATAGTGTAGCTGCTGGAGATTTAATAGGGAAATAGATAGCGAAGGCTGTGTATTTAGCTTCCACTACAGACTTGAAGGACTCATCTGATATCTGCTGCAAGGACAGCAACCCAAAAAGCAATTTTTAGGGCTAGAACATCATTTATTTTATTTTAGAATTTTTTTCTGTGTAATCTAATTGCATATGCCTGCCTGCCAGCGTGTGTGTGTGACAGGCTAACACCGAACAGCTTATATTGTGCTTATTTTCACTACTCATACCTGGTGGTGTACCATACATTGAAAACAACCATTTTTTCCCTGCAATCTAATTTCAGTTGCCTGCCTGTGTCAAGCTCACAGTTAATATTCTGCTCTGTTTCACCAGTCATAGTTGGTGTACCATACATTGAAAAAAAACAACCCTTTTTTCCTTTAATCTAATTTCAGTTGCCTGTCTGTGTCAGGCTCACAGCTTATATTGTGCTCAGTGAAATAAAACAACACTTTTTTGACTGTAATAGATTGAATAGCAATTGTCTGCCTACAGGCATGTGTGTGAAGCCTATTGCATCTACTCTGCCAACTTTTGCCAGTGCACAGTGATGCGTCATATCTGGTGCAACCGTAGTGTACAGTGACATAAAACAACACTTTTTTGACTGTAATCGATTGAATATAAGTTGCCTGCCTACAGGCGTGTGTGTGAGGCCTACAGCGCCTACTCTGCCAACTTTTGCCAGTGCACAGTGACACTCCTATCTGGTGGCACCTTAGATTGCATGCGCCGTGCCCCAAATTTGAAGTGGGAGGACCGACCAAGCATCTTTTTCCATCTCCCGCTTCCAAAAATCCATGCCATATAAACGTCCCATGATAGGTGACATAACAGGTATCAAACTGATAGGAATAAATAGTACAACTTAATACACCACTCCTATCTGGTGGCACATTACATTGCACTTGCAGTGCCCCAAATTCGAAGTAGGAGGTCCGACCAAGCATCTTTTACCATCTCCCTGTTCCAAAAATCCATGCCATATACACGTCCCCTAATAGTGGACGTAACAGGGATTAAACCGATAGGAATAGTACTACTTAACAGTACACACCTTATAATAACGCAGACAGAGGCAACGCAGAGAGAGGAGTCTGAAGAAGAGGAGTCAGAGGAGGAAGGTGGCTTTGAGGAGGTGGGAGACCAAACACAGCAGGCGTCCCAGGGGGCTTGTTGTCACTTTTCGGGGACCCTTGGTGGCTTGGTGGAAAAGGAGACCTTCAATGACATCAATGAGGACAAGGAACGGGACATGGCTCGCTTGGTATCCAACCTTGTGCAAATGGGGAGTTTGCGGTTGTGCAAAGGGACTGTTTGCAGTTGTTTGCGGTGCATTAAACGTGGAGATTGGTCTGTTACTGTGAAGCGGGTGTAACCCTTACACTACCTGATCGATACAACATCATACCTGATGTTTTAAAGCATGTTATTCCAAACAATTTAGGAATGTTAGGTGATTTATGCCCTTTATGGCTTAAAACCAGACTCTGCATCAACTATGTAATTTTCCATGGGAGTTTTGCCATGGATCCCCCTCCGGCATGCCACAGTCCAGGTGTTAGTTCCCTTGAAACAACTTTCCCATCACTATTGTGGCCAGAAAGAGTCCCTGATGGATATTCGCGTCCGCGGTTCACGAGCTGAAAATGTTATGTTCGCGACATCACTAGAACTGTTAAATTTAGTTTAGATTTTACACATAGTTTGTAATGCAGTTTATGTTGGTCTAGTGGAAAGTGAGCTACATAAAATATTTTCATTTGTAAGTTATTGGTTCCAAATTCAATCAATGAGTTCCATTTTTTTTTAAATTAACTAATGTATTTTGTTAACACACATATGACTTAAATCCCTAATACAATGTGTTACAGTTACAGACACCAGCCTCATTATTTATGCACGTTCTTGTGGGATGGCTTCAAGGGCTAATCTAAAATACGAATATCGAAGTAAATTTTTTATCAATTTAAAAAATGTAGACAAGTTTTTTACATTATTTTCTACCCTCTAACTGATAGTGCAGAGGACATATGGTGGATTTTGTGAAACTTTAACCACTTATGTGTTATAGCTTATGTGAAGATCCCAAAAAGAGGGTCTATTTAGCTACAGACAATCCCTGCCTTTGAACACAGGAATTTCCCACTAAATAAGCGATCTTCGTTGAAGGAATGGGCTGCTTGGTATCTGGCTAATGGATCGGGAACATGTACATGTGCTTTATCTCAATAAACTAAATAAAGCCTTCCCGTTAAATGAAACACACCATCCTCTATGCGTTACAAGTAACAACAACCAACTTTATTTTTTACAGCAATCTCTATATCACCTTTTTCATACGGGTGGAAGGACCTATCCAAAATCCCCTCCCAGATCAGGATCATCCAGTAAGGGAATGACAGCTGGGGGGGAGTATGGGCAGACTATGGTGATTAGAGCCAATCAGGGGCAGATGGATAAGGGGCTTGGCTTGGAGGAATGGACCACTGAGCCTCACTCACAGAGAATCAGAGCAGCAAACCGAACAAAGGGCCTGTAATTACCCCAACGTCCTGCAGTGACATCTTGTGGGCAGGAATTGGAATTACGTGTCTTTTTCTACAACTATCCTTTAAAACATAACAGTAGTAACACATCATGCTTATATCAGACACACATTACACATTGTCATTATATACACACTAGCGACTTGCCCATCAAAAATGACGGCAATAAAATTTTAAGCTTCGCACTACTGTTTGCCACACAATCTGAGCACCTTCAGTGCTCATCGTGAGCCCTGCGGTGAGCGCCTTCGGTGCTTATTGCGAGCCTCTCCCCAGTCTACTTTACAGGCCTCACGATGAGCACCTCAAAAATGTCGGCAATAAAATGTGAAGCCTAGCAATGGTGTTTCCCACACCTTGCGAGACTCCCCCCTCTCCTATCTGCCTGCCTCGCGATGAGCGCCTTTGGCACTCATTGCAGCCCTCGCAATGATCGCCTTTGGCGCTCTTAGCAACCCCCCTCTACCTTGCTGGCCTTTCAATAAGAGCCTTTGACGCTCATCACGGGCCTCATTGCGAGCCTTTCCTCCCTCTACTTCATCCCCGTGTCTTACCCCCATCCCCTGTGTCTCTTTTTTCACCCCTCTCCCTCCCCTGTGTCTCTTTCCCCACCTTGCCCTCCACTGTGTCTCTTCCCCCCTCTCCCTCCCATGTGTCTCTTTGCCCTCTCTCTCTCCCCTGTGTCTCTTCCACCTTGTGTCTCTTCCCCCCTCTCCCTCCCTCTACCATCCCTGTGTTTGTTCCCCCGTCTCCCTCCCCTGTGTTTCTTCACCCCTCCTCTCCCTCACCTGTGTCTCTTTCCCACCTCTCCCTCCCCTGTGTTTCTCCCCACCCTCTCCCTCCCTGTGTTTCTCCCCCTCTACCTCCCCTGTTTCTTCCCCGTGTCTCTTTCCCCCTCCTCTTCCTCCCCTGTGTCTCTTCCCCACTCCTCTGTGCCTCTCTCCCACCTCTCTGGCCCTTTCCTCCTCCTCTCGCTCCCCTGTGTCTCTTCCCCACTCCACTTTGTCTCTCCCCCTTGTGTCCCCCCCCTCCTCTGTGTCTGTCTGCCCCCTCTCTGGCCCTTTCCTCCTCCTCTCCCTCCCCTGTGTCTCTTCCCCCATTCTCTTACTCCCCTGTGTTTCCCCCCTTCTCTCCCTCCCCTGTGTCTCTTCCCTCCCTCCTCTCACTCCTGTGTCTCTCCCCTCCTCTCCCTCCCCTGTGTTTCCCCCTCCTTTACCTCCCCTGTGTCTCTTCCCCCTCCTCTCACTCCCCTGTGTCTCCCTCCCTCTCCCTCCCCTGTGTATTCCCCCTCTTCTCCCTCCCCTGGGTCTCTCCCCCCTCCTATCCCTCACCTGTTTCTCCCCCTCCTCTCTCTCCTCTGTGTGTCTTCCCCCTCCTCTTCCTCCCCTGTGTCTCCCCCTCCCCTTTGTGTCTCCCCACTCCTCCCCTGTGTGTCTCCCCACTCCTCCCCTGTGTGTCTACCCACTCCTCCCCTGTGTCTCCCTCTCCTCTATGTCTCCCCTCCTCTGTGTCTCTTCCCACCTCCTCTCCTTCCCCTGTTTCTCTCCCCCCTCCTCTCACTTCTCTGTGTGTCTTGCACCCTCCTCTCCTTCCCCTGTGTCTCTTTCCCCTCCTCCCACTCCCCTACTCTCCTGTGTCTCTTCCCCCTCCTCTGTGTCTCTCCCCTCTCCTATCCTGACTGTCTCCCTCTCCTCTGTGTCTCTCTCCTCCCTCTCTGGCCCTTTCCCCTCCTCTCCCTCCCCTGTGTCTCTTCCCCGCTCCTCTTGCTCCCCTGTGTTTCCCCCCTAATCTCCTCCTCTCCCTTCCCTGTGACTCTCTCCCCCTTCTCCCATGGGTGTCTCTCCCCTTCCTTCCTGTGTGTCTCACTCCCGTCCTCTCTGTGTGTCTAACCCCATCCTCCGTGTCTCTTACTCCCTTCTCTCCCTCCCGTGTGCACGCACGGCCGGCTGCTCGTATGCATGCGCGCCCATCCGTTTGTGTGCGCGCCCCAGCGCAATGCGCATGCGCAGCGCAGCGTTCAGTCGTAGTTGTCAAACTGCGATTTGTTGTAAGCGTGACCACGAATCGCAGTTTGACAACTATTATATGTGAATATACACACAAATTAAAACTTGCTTTCAACACCCCACAGAGCTGATTACATAGGCACAGTGAACCTCCCAATATAAACTCTGCATTTGGGTATAAATGTTAACTCTTTAATAACCTTCAAGCCAGCAGAAGCTCAATGCAGAAACCCACACAGCAATATCTGGGCTCCTCCTTTCTTCCTGTTCCCAGTTCCTCAGTGGTCCCCCATGAACTACTTTAAGCCCCAGTAGACCCTTGTGCCCTGGGGGCCATGTGGTCCCCTGCAGCCTCCATCGGCCTACTGTGGATCCCTGCCACTAGGACCTCTGCTGCCCCTCAGTCTTCCTTGGCATCTCCTCATCCAGAAGGAAGCATATATATACAATATATATATATATATATATATATATATATATATATATATATTTTTTATGTGTGAGTTGATTTTTGGAGGGGGCTCGGGAAGCGCAAAAAAAAGTGTGCCCGCCTCTTTTGGGGGGCCCAAATTTTCTTTCTGCACCTGGCCCTCGATACATTAGCTCCATCACTGGCTAAGAGCCCTGACACTTTCCCACTGTGCAGATGCAAACTTCCTCCATACTTCCTCCAAAGCTCCTCCCATCTCGGGAAATTGATCTGCTAAAGATAAAATGGCAGATTCCAAAGCCGCAAAACTACTTATAAAATATAATAAATTAGAGGCTGTATAATTTTTTTACATTCAAAAAAATGTTGCATATTTTTTATTGCAGTTCTTCAAAATAGTACATTTTAAAAATATGAGATGCTTCAATACTGCAAACCTCCAACCAATAAATATAATTTTGTAAATAAAGCCACAACCCCGACTGATCTTTTATTGGGTGTATACCAGCAACAGGCGAGTCTGAAGTTTGAAAGAAAGTTTATTATTGAATGCTGATTTTAAAAATTATGGAATCTGAATTGAAATGATAGGGTTTAAGCTTGTGAATTAATGTAAGCATGCCTGGCATGGGCACAAGGCTATCCTGAGGCCAAATTAAGTTAATTGTTTAGATAGAATGTATACACTTGACTGGCCTTTTTTGGTTCTTATCTGCCTTCAAAATGATGTGTCTATGATTGTAACAGAAAGAGTGAATTAAGAGAGAGGCAGAGCAATAA
Source organism: Discoglossus pictus (assembly GCA_027410445.1). Classification (NCBI taxonomy): domain Eukaryota; kingdom Metazoa; phylum Chordata; class Amphibia; order Anura; family Alytidae; genus Discoglossus; species Discoglossus pictus. Next base: position 450,744,403 of record CM050164.1, on the reverse strand, counting down.
ATGCACAAACATCATCAACAACCTCCACACCATACCCTAGGAAGGGTAGTATAAACACATCATAAAGACAAAAACATTGAAAAATGAATTCTTAATTTATTTCTAAGGGGGGAAGGCAAACATACACACACCACAAACATTATGACCTCTTCACTTACAGACATTGAACACGTCTTTATTTATGAATGAATTCATAAATTAAAGAATACTGAGTTCCTCAGTGGTCTTGCACAGAGACCACTGAGGAACACACAGACCGTGAAGTGCAGTGTTTCAAATTAGTCTGTCAATGATCTCTATCATGCAGCATTTTGCAGAATGTTGGAACTGATTGGCTACCAGGAGACTCTGCACACCCTATAGTTCTCAGTATACTGTCTTCATGAAATGCAGAGGAACAATTTGTAAGATTTTAAGCAGACAAAACTGAGTATTTAAGCACAACTTAATACAATAAAGTACATATAAGTAAATATATTATTATTTATATTATATTCATTGTGAAATCCAGAAACCTTCCATGTCTAATTATTACTGATGAAGGCCAGCATATACACATACACATCAGGTACACAACTACTGAATACGCACATATATACCCACTGCATAATTGCATACATATGATGTATGGATACAGATACACTGAACAATGTTTTTTTAATTAATTGGTTAATGTACACACATACACATCACATTACTCTCACAGACAGTGAGCAATTATTTACGCATTTATGCATTAATGGGCACAGATCATCACACACAGACAGACACTGAATCATTCAAAAGCAAAATACATACACAGAATTATCATCTTACACAAAGGTACTAAACAGTATGTGATTTATGCATTAAATAATGATGTTTACAATCATTTTTTTTTACCTTGACTGAAATCACTAAGTAGAGGCAGGTCACTAATGGAGATGTTTTGCCTGCTTTTAAGCCCAGAAAATGTTACAGCTGAGGGAGGTTTTCATATAGATGTAAACACTTCAGCCCATATTTGCCTTCATGGAGGTGTTGTTTGGAATTTGCACTGTGTTCCAGAATGTAATTGCCTATAACAGGCAAATATTTCCATGAAAAACACAAGCACAGTGTAATACTACCTAACAGCCCTATTAAATTCCAGTAACGTGTAAAAACGTAGCTCGTAACATAGTTCGCATGACTTATGGCTATTAAATTGGCCTCTTAAATCATCCCTGGCACGACTTGCAGGGTAGGAGTGAAAAAATCCTACGGGATGTGAGAATTCTTGTGAGCCTGCAAATCCTTTGACCTGTCACTCACGTAACCAATAAGTTCCAATTGCGCTATTAAATTGCATCAAAATCCCTTTCGTTCGACCCAGTAACTTGCAAATGGAGTCAAGAAGCCAACGAGTGCTAGAGAGGGCCCACAAGGGGGATAAAGTCCAATCCGTAGCACTTTAAATGCACATATACACATAGTACTGTACTTTTAGGAACAGGGAAAGTGATGTAAGGTCATATAATTAATAGCATAGCATTCTCAAGCTTGCAAATCGGGACAAAAAATACTTTATTTCATGTTAATTTTCCATATTATATCAATACTGCAATCAATGTGTTAATACGGATCATGGAACTCGCATGTAATAGAATATCATATTTATCAATATTGCATTATATCTGGAATGTAGGTCCAATCGTAACTTGTTATTGAACCCCGTAAGACTTTAAAATCCCCCCTCCATTTTTCAGTGACGTAATTCTGACGATCTCTGTTTCCATTGGTTCCATCTAAACTCATAACTCCGAGTTTGACTAATTGATCACGTTTACAGCCTCACATCCAACGTGAGAAAAATTGTTTACGAGTTTGCCTCTCAAGCCTGTAACTCGCAGCATGTTCTAATTTAATAGCACCATAAATCTGCAAAATCTCAAGCTCGCAAGCCGTTGCGGGTCTCACGTTGCACATACGAGCTTCGAATTTAATGTGGCTGTATGTCAACTAAAAACTAAAATAGGAAGTGGCAGGTTACATAAGTGGCTATCATTGGATGATGTATCCAAAAAATAATAAGATATGAGAAATCCAGGCCTGTAAACAGAGAGATTAAGAGATACTGGATGGTTGGTGGACCATAAGGGAGCAAGTTGCACACCAGTGCTTTAGACTAAACTGTAGTCTATAATAAAAAAAAAACTTTGCAATACACATTATTTTTGTAACACAAATATTATTTGTGAAATTGCAATTTTACACCTCTGATTAGATGTCTTTCACCTGCCTCAGCTATAAAACTTTTCTCAATATATAACGATGGAGCAGTGCCATGTCAGTTACGCCACTGGTCTCACTTTCAGAATAAAAATTCTTATCCCAAAGTAAAGGTACAAATCTCTTGTATCTCTGCCCTCCAAACAACCCTCATTCTTGTCACTACACTTGTTACTTTAACTTTTTCCCATTTACATTTTCTCTAGCTGCACTGGCTCTCTAGATCTCCTTACCTCACTCTGTCGGGCCATCTCCAAGTTCTGAAGGTTTCAAAAGCTTAATAAAAACATATTTTTAAAAACTTTTCACCTACACACGTAACATACTCTACTGTCTCACATTCCCAGTCATATCATCTAGTGGTTGCCAACCTCTTTTAGTATGTGCAGCATTACTATTGCGACAACACGTCATCAGTAGGGTAAAACTAACCTGTCTCACGAAGGTCTAAATCCAGCTCACGTTCCCTATTAGTGGGTGAACAATCCAACGCTTAGTGAACTCTGCTTCACAATGATTGGAAGAGCCAACAGAGCTAAGTTTAAAAATGCTGATACTTTAAGTACCATACTAAGGCCCCTATTCAGTTGAGCAATTGTAAGTTATTGGAGCCCGTAATGTAGCCTGTAAACTAAAATGCTATTAAATTGATGTCTTTTAGCTACCAGCAAACGGTCTGCGGGTTAAAGGCTGAAAATACCTGCGGTTGTCAAAATTCTAACTCCAACCCAAGTTAAGCCTTTGATCTTTCAAGCCCGTAAATGTTACAATCACAAATCGCTATTCAAATGCTACAATTCCTCAAGCCTGTAAATGTTTTCACCCGTAAATGGCAAATATAGAAGAAAATCCTATGGGTAGCAGATATGACTCGCAAGGGGGTTGAACACCTGATCGTAGCACTGTAAATGCAAATAAAACATTAACACTGCACTTTAAATGACAGGGAAAGCGATGAAAGACATTAGAATTAAGTGCACAACAGTCTCAAGCTCGCAAACCTGCATTTTTTTTTTTTACAATTCATTTCCGTGTTATATCAATCTCGGGAATCAAGGAGTTAATACATATTAGACCACCCACATGGACTAGAACAGTTTCTTAATTCATTTTTATTATTTTGTACATTGCCAGATTGCGAGTCTCTATTGGACTTCTAAACACTAATTGATTTACATTTAACCTCCATGTTTTACTGGCGTCTTGATGATGTCTCATTTATTATTGACTGTTTCTAAATCGCTATTGAATAGGGGGTCTTACTTTTTATCTAAACTTGCATTGAATTGAATAGAATATAGTGTAACAGAAGATCTTCTAAAATCAATCTATCTTCATCCATGAAGACCAGCACATCAGGTCTCAAGGATCAGCACCTGGTTGGTGAGAAAAACTGTTCTTGATTGTAATTTTTGGAAGAAGGGACCTAGAGAATATTGTGTCAAATTGTAAAATGTTTTATTATCTTTATATTTCTTTATACATCGTTCTCATTGTATTTATTGTACCCACTGTACTCTACTGTACTTTATCAAACATAGAAAATGCTGATGTTATATTATTATAGTGTAATAATAATATTAATAAAGTAAATAAATAGTACATCTGTGTTCACATCTGAAAGCCTAAAACGAGTAAAAAAAACTGCTTTCAGCTCAGAATTCCCAGAAAAACAGTTATTACACTGCATTCTGGGAAGCTGAGCTGGGACATGCAAATGTGCCCACAAATGTCTTGCTCTTCAAACCATTGCCATTATCAAAAATGGCTTCCTTTAAGCTTATGCATGCTGTAATACACAACTTTAATGCAAAACCGAGGCTGGATTAAACACAGGCTGAGTATCCAATCCATGTACAGCAGTTTCAAGCTTACTGGCTATCATCAGCATGGAGCGAGATCTCAGCCTGTGTTGTGGATCTTATGAGTAGGTAGTTCATCACAACAATCATTTATAATATGGTGGGCAAAAGAGTGATAGAAGCACTCCACCGTACAGTGGTATAGTAGATAAATAGTACATCTGTGTTCACATTATTTATAATAATAATAATGAAATATGTAGAGTTCTATTAGCAAAATTTGTATAACTAAATCTATGTGTTTTAATTGGACACCGTGAAAGCATCCTAATATTTAATATAACTTGATGGACTAAAAGCCTTTTTTCAACCTCAATTACTATGTAGCTACTATGTACCTATCAAAAAAGGGGGAAAAGAGTTCTATTTGAAAGTTGTCCCAATTTCCTTAATATTATATCTTCCAAAATGGAGTACAGTCTGTACACAGAAATAGGGATTTTACCATGGTAATGTATATAGAACATTGATAATTAGAGAAAAGCACAAAAAAGTCCTCAGCCATATATACTTACCTGTGGTTTACTCTTATACCATGGTTTTATTTATGTAATATGTCAATATGTAATATCGACTTTTAAAGCAGCCCCAGGACAGTCACAGAGCACTGGGTTATCTTTGATAACATTTCAAGAATTTAAAATTTCAACGTAGGTTGGCATTTTATGACATTGTGCCACTAAAGATACTCTAAATTAAAGTATATTGGAAAGTTACCTCTTATTGTGGATAACAGCAATACAGTGGTACATTTTCTGATTCATTATCTACACTTCTATATCTATATATTATTTCTACAAAAACTTTGAAAACAGGTTTTCAAAAACTCTGGACATTACATTATCAAGGAAAAATGTATGAAGGCCACTATTCATTCTATTATTATTATTATTTCCTTTATTTGTAACGCGAAAACATATTCTGTAGTGCTGTAAGTTCAAGTCCAAACAATATTAACACAATGAAGAAGAAAAAAAAAGAATTTAATCGCAAAAATAATATAATGGTTCATCTACATTGGAGCCACAAAGCCATAAACAATGACTCTCTTTAGCGGATATGAGGGGTGCTTTTATATATCATTCTTTTTCATTTCCTTACTAGAGGATACCAGGCAAACTTTTTGTTCTTGATGAAATTCTGTCATAATAATTATGAATATGTTCGTCCAATAAAAAATAAAACTATATACTTCAATAGTCTGATTATTTATCTAGATTACTGTACACTCATGGCTACCTTACTCTGCATATATATATTTATATAAACATGGCTTCCTTTAAGTTTATGCTCCCTGCATTGCACAGCTTTTATGCAAAGCCAAGGGTGAATTATACACAAGCTGAGAATCTTATCCACGTACAGCTATTTCAAGCTTACTGGCTATTATCAGCATGGAACGGGATCTGAGCTTGTGTTGTGGATCTTATGAGTAGGTAGTTCAACACAACCATCATTAATATATGGTGGGAAAAAGAGCGATAGAAGCCCTCTACCGTACAGTAGTAAAGCAAATAAATAGTACATCTGTGTTCACATTTTAATGTCTAAAACATGTTAAAAAAACAGCTCAGAATTCCGAGAAATACAGTTATTACACTGTATTCTCGGAACCTTGGCAGGGACATGCAAATGTGCCCACAAAGGCATTTTAAACATGGCTTCCTTTAAACATATGCCCACTGTATCAAACAGCTTTGAGCAAAGCTAGGGATGGATTATATACAAGCTAGAAAACCCACCCACGTACAGACGTTTCAAGGTTACTGCCTCTCATAAGCGCAGGGCATTTCCTTAGCTTGTGTAGTGGATATTTTGAGGAGGTAGTTCACCACAACAATCATTTAATATATGGTGGGCAAAAGAGCGATAGAAACCTCCACCATACAGTAGTACAGTAAATAAATAGTACATCTGTGTTCATATTTGAATGTCTAAAACAAGATAAAAAAACTATTTCATGCCCAGAATTTCGAGACATACAGTTATTACACTGCACCTTGGCAGGGACATGTTATTGTGCACACAAAGGCTATTTATATATAGTTTATTGATCATACTGGGTGAATAAAAAAGTTGCAAGAGGGGTCCCAAATTATTTTGCACTGTGGCCATCCATTCACTAGCTCAGCCACTTCCTTTAATAGTTTGACAGTGAAGGCTGACTTCTCTAAAAGCCCTAGGAGACAGGTAAAATACATATTCTTACAGCCTTTTCAATATAGCAGTTTTGTACCAGGTCAAATCCCCATGCCTCCATCATTAAGACAGAACTATTAAAATGACCCTTTTAACTTCGATATAATGAAAGTAGCGTTCTTATAGAATAAACACGACATTGAAAAATATTTAGAATATTTTTTCTCACAAAACAGAATGTTACAAATGCTTTCACAAACTGTACTGAATGTAGCTTTTTTCTGTATCTTGCAGCATTAACATGAATTTTTTTTTTTTTTTTTTAATTAAAGTTTGTCAGCAAAAGGATTTTTTACTGGTTTTCTCAGCTCACATGGTTTACAGAAAATGTTCTGAAAGAGCTAAATAGTCTTGCAAGATTCTTTTTTTAATCTTACTCTGTCTTTAAAGGCATATTTAAATTTCATGGCTTATTAATGCATCTGAGGAGAATCAGTGGTGTATGAAAACAATTTTTGCATGGAAAATTACCAAAATAAACATTATTAAACTTATGTTAAGATTATGTCCTTTAGATTGTAAGTTTGCAAGTTTTTAATAATGTGTCAGTGCTTTGGAAAATAAGCATTATGTACATTTGATTTTAAGCTCAAAAACAGGGCCCTCCATTCTTTGTAAGGTGTTAATTTTGTATAGCGCTACAGAATATGTTGGCGTGTTACAAATGAAGATAATACTAATAATACTACTACTAATAATAATAATATTAAAGTTTTTTTAAATGTCTTAAATTTGCTAGCAGTTGATTTTGATAGTTACCACCCCTAAAAATCTCTGCTAAAATTACCATAAAATTCATAATTCGTCTTGGCCAATCACAGGCAGCTATAACATTATTTCAATCTGTGAAGCCAGTTTTTGCAGCACAGCATCATGGGATGTGTAGTCTTGTTTTCCCCTGCACAACGAAGCAAGGAGGAGCTCAGATATTGATCTGTGCTGCTGATGGTTTTAATATTCGTATAGGGTTAACACATTTACCCAAATGTAGTGTTTCTATTGGTAGGTACCAGGTGCCTATGTTTGCAGCTCTGGGTGTGTGAAAAAATGTTTTTTTGCATAAAAAAAAACTGTATGTGTATAGAATGACTCAGTGTCTGTGCGTCTCTTATATAACAGCTTGTGTTAAATTAGAAAAAGTTACACACAGGGAAACTTCCATATACCTTTAAAGGGACGTGAATTTGCCTATGTCTCTGCTGTCCAGAGCTTTCTTAACGATACACGTTTATGAAAGAATCAAAAATATCAAGCACCCTTCAAATGGACATGTACACTGTTTTATCAGGTCAGTAAGTATATAACATTTAGAGGAAGCTTATAATTTATATTCCATTCAGTACTTGAGACATTGTCCTACAAGCTTAATATATTAGCTGGCAAAATACAGATAACAGGCAAAGTAAACCATTCATAAGGTTTAAAAACTAACAATACTGTATTTACCAACAATTATAAAACATGAGCTTAAGAGGGAAAACTTTTTATAGCCTCTCCATTTGATTCTGACTGTTCTACATGATTTTGTTGATCAGAAAGCATGAGTTTGGAGTCCAGAGTGTCTTTAGGCATCCTCAGTCTTTTATAAAACAGCAAATGTGTTACCTAGTTCTGTACCAGGTCATATTCCCATGTTTCCTAATTAAATAGACACTGTATACAAAAGCAAATTGGGGAACTTTCCTGTTGGTTGGCCGTATGCAGTGGTGGCCATCGGTGGTAGCCATTTTCAGCGAATATCTTAGGGTTTAAAGGAGTTAGTGTTAGGTGTTAGGGTTAGGTGTTAAGGGTTGGGTTAGATGTTAGGTGTTAGGTATTAGGGTTATGGTTAGGGTACTGGCAGGTTATACGCTTTACACTGACAATGAATTCACTGCCATCTCGGCAGCGCCACCTAGTGTCCGATGCAGGGGTGGAGGAGCCAGAATAATTCTGGGGGGTATACAGCTCATTGTATACATAGGCCATAAACTAGCGTATATATATATATATATATATATATATATATATATATATATATATATGCATATAAACAGAGAAAAATCTGGGGGGATTTGTCCCCCCATCCCCCCAGTTCCTACACCCATGGTCCGATGGTCGCCACCACTTGCGTCCAGCAAAGAGGAAAGATCCCAAATTGGTTTCATCTTAAAGATCAATAACAACTATCAATATATTGTACTAGCCATTTTCTCTACATTAAACCATTATTGAGATATTCAGCATTGCTTGTGCAACTAGTGGCCCAGCATGCTAAGTTGTGGCTCAGAGTGGTCCATAACGGTAGTAGAGGGGTCTACTTGCTTAATAATCTTAGGGGCACTGCTTTTGCCACCACTGAGACAGACAAACAGAATGTAATCCTGATTAGCACATCAAAACAGCTAATTAGTATTCAAGAGATATTCATTTAAATAAAAACACAGTAGAAACAGGAATTATTCACTTCAGAATATAATGGCTAGTACAATGAATAGCTAGTTTATAATCTGCTGGAGGCCTCAGAGACCATTTTAGTGAAATATTAACTTTTAACCCAGATAAAGTCCAGAAACAAATGAACTGATGTGATATTAAATGTTAAAATAAATGGATATAATACATGTTGTGTTCTTACAGAATAAAACAAAACCTTGAAATGTTTAGACCATTATTTTTTTCACAAAACATCATTTTCTCAACAATTTCACAAACTGTACTGAATCTGGCTTTTTCTGTATACTGAAGCATCCCTCAGAGTTTGACATGAGAATGATTTTTTTTTTCATCTTAAGAAACCTTGCAAGAGCTTGTCATCAAAACGATTTGTGATGGTTTTCTCAGCTTGTCACCCAGAGGAAACCAACCAATGAAAGTACAGAAGTGCCACCTGGAGACTGGTCTCCAATACTGAAAAGCTGAATCAATGGCAGCACTGAAATATTGTTATTTTGCCACTGATGTAACAATAAGCCTCTGTCTAGACCTGTCTATAAAATGACTAAATCTATAGAATTATTTTTAAGATTCAAATTAAATGTCCGATTGCTTTTTTTCAATATTACTAACTCTCTACCAAGTAATAATAAACAACTAAAAATACTTTTTGGCACTTTTAAAATGGCTAAAAATTGGGGCAGAAAGGAGAGGTTTTAGGTTTTCTAGAGCACTTGGTACTATAGCAGTGATGGATAGCACCTTAATGAAGAGGGAGCTTGTGTGCTAGAGGAAAGGATGATAGAACGACTTGTGGGAGTTTTTAAACTAGTAGGGCGGGTGGACTAGATAGAAGTAATAGGGTAGAAAGTGTAGATGGTATAAGGGATGAATGAATTACTCATGGGGAAGGAGAAGGTGGGAGGGTTTGTATAGTCCAGAGGTCTCCAAACTCGGTCCTGGAGGGCCGCACACAGGCCAGGATTTGAAGATTTCCTTTCTATGCACAGGTGAGTCAATCGGGTTGACTGAAGAAGCAATAGAATAGTCTCACCTGCTTGCAGCAAGGATATCCAAAATCCAGGCCTTTGTGCACCCAGCAAAACCGAGTTTGGACACCCCTGGTATAGTCAATAGGAAAGTGTTGGTAAGCAACCCAAGAACAGTGTGTAAGCACTTCAACTCTGCATAGTCATAGCAACCTAAAGTGCATGCTTGCTAATGACAGAAGCTTGCCAGTAAATATGGGTGAGCTAGAATTATTAACAGTAATTTGATAGGTATTACTGAAACATGGTGGAATATCTCTCATGACAGGACTGGTAATTTAGATAGTTATAACCTATTTAGAAAGCATAGGGACAATGTAAGAAGAAAATAAGAGATTTATTTTTATGGGAAACCTGATTTAAAGCCTATAGATATGGAACTAGTGATAATGTTAAAAACGTATGTTAAGTGGAGGAACAAATCCTAAAAAAAATTGTTAGGAATATGCCATAAACCCCCAAATGTAATTGAATGAGATGAAGTGCAAACCTACTAGAAATTAGTCTGTCTTGGATTTAGTCATTACAAATGATATTGATATAATATCAGATGTTGAAATAGGGGAACCCTTGGAGGGCAATGATCACAACACAGCCTCATTTAATGAAAAAACAATTATAAGGGGCCAACAAAAACTTTAAATTTCAGAAGGGCATATTTAATGGTCTTCAGGCAGCAATACAACATATAGACTGAGACAAAGAACTGACAGGTAAAAGAAAGCGGGAACAGAGACTGCTTTATGTGAGTACAAGGAATTTAACAAGTCTTACAAAACGGCCATTAGACTGGCTAAAATAAAAAATAAAAGTTAATTACAAAGAAGAGCAAGACTAACCCTAAAAAAAGTTTAAATAAATATATATATATATATATATATATATATATATATATATATATATATATATAAAATATCCAATTTTTTATTAATTGCTAATAATTTTAACTCTCCGATGTTTCTGGCAAGCTTCTGGTATTAGCAAGCACCTTATGTTATGAGTTTGTAGTTTGGTGGTGCCTGCCACTATACTTGAGTTACTTAGTAATACCTCCCTATTGACTATGCTACCCCTCCCCATCTCCTTTCCTATGAGTTGTTAATTCATCCCTTATACCCTCTACACTTTCTACCCCATTGCTTCTATCTCACCCCCTTCCCACCTACTAGTTTAAAAACTCCTCCAGCCTTTCTACCATCCTATCCCCTAGCACAAAAGCTCACCCATCATTAAGGTGCAATGCATCCCTACTGTAGAGATTGTACTGAAGTGAGAAGTCAGCCCAGTGCTCTAAAAATCCAAACCTGTCCTTAGTGCACCACATCTTTCAATATTTTTTTTATTTTTGCTTTCCTCTAGATCAATTCATTATTATTATTGTTAGACCCTAGTTGTACTCATCTACAGCTGTCTGGAGCTTCCTTGTCTCTGCGAGTTATAAAGTGATCAAAAATCACAAGTATTCTGCACATGGCAATGTACTTTTTTTGCTACATTGACACAAATTTAAAAAAACTTAATTTGTTTTTATCAAATATACTAACTGCAAAGGCAAAATAATTCAAATTCCTTTTTACCAGTGAATATAAGTATATAAGTAGAAGGAGTTAGTAATTTATGGCCTTTCAGGGCATGAAACTTTGTCCCCAATAGCAAAATATATTGGATGGTGAAGTTGAGTTTGAATGAGATAACAAGCAATGTAAGTAAAAACTTTAAATCTATTGGTTAGCATTGCAACATTCAGTATATTTAAAACTTCAAATGAAAACACATTTTGACAGCCTTTCCACTTGATCTTGATTACTCTACATGATGGTGGAAAACAGTATCCATGAGTTCACCAGTTCGGTGTTACAGTATAACCTTTAAATCCCCTATTTTCTGTGGGATCAATACCACTAGTTTTCCAGAGGCAAAATTCCTAAACTGATATATTGATCCAATGATAAGCAATAACAACTCTACACATTAATAATACTCAATAAATAAAAGTTAACAAAATAAAGTTGGAAAATAGATTTTTTTGATTTATGAAATCTTAGTGGCTAAATATAAAGTTTGAGGAAATATATAATATTACAATTCACCTTATAATAATAAGAACTTGCACATAAAAACTTGGCATCCACATTTGACAGAGACTTATTTCAAGGTAAAGAGACAACACTCAAGAAAACAATATGTCAGAATAACCTCACTAGTGATATGGCTGTAATATTATTGAATAAAAGCACATGTTTTCTTATACTGTTTCAACTATACAAAAGCAGATGTTGGTACGTCTACTGTGATAAAAAAAAAAAAGCAAGTTTAGAAAACTAGTTTCTACATATTTTTTATAAATAAAAATTCAACTTACAGCAAGTGCAAGCCTGACCTGAAAACCTTGCTTTAAGCATTCAACAATTAAAACTAATGAAGTGCATAACTGAAACATTAGATTTCAATGTAGAATTTTAGAACATGAACACAACTTCTAAGTAAAATGTTGCAAACTTATACAAATGACACAATAAATTAATAATAATATAAATAATAACAATTAATTACAGATAATAATTAAAATCATCAATGCAATTTCTTAATATTTAAATATAATTTCAGTGCAGCATTCATATACAAAATATCACATTTAAACATTTCTAGAAAATAAAATATTCTTACCTGTAGTAACTGTAGCAATTTGCAGAATTAATAGAGGAAACATGTTGCTAAGATGCTTCAACATCTCTTCCTTTCTTAAGAAAAACAAGAGTGAAGGAGCTGCAGTTGTGTTCTTTAAGGAACCATTCATATATACAGCAGTATCTGGTGTCCTCTTATGTTACTAGCACATGGTTATAAACTGCCTTTTGATGTGTAGGATTTGCATGTATTTTATACTACCATTAGCATATCCAAACATGCAGTATAATGGATTTGTCAGTAATATCCACCCCTAGTTCTCCACTTGCAGAGATGCTCAGCACAGAGCTGCATGTATTCAGCATTCACTTATATGGCTAAAGCCACCTCTAGTGGTGTATGAGTCTCTGAGCTTCATGGATTTTATTGTAATGTGGACATTTAAATAAATGCCTGCTTCTCTGCTACAAAAAGGAATTTTAAAGTAACATTTCCATAAAAATAAGAACTTGCACAGAATCCCAAAAAAATTATATTTATGTGACTGAATTGCATTTTTGATAACTTTCATGCACAGTTGCAGTGATTTGATTATGAGGATGCAATGGTGAAAATGTATATTTATGGTTTAACCTTTACAAATAAGGCACAGCAATGTATTTTGTACTTATATTTATATAAAAGTAAACTGCAAATGAGAATATGTGTTATTAGTTCTAAATACCGTATTTTTCGCCATATAAGACGCACCTACACATAAGACGCACATAGTTTTTAGAGGAGGAAAACAAGAAAAAAATATTCTGAATCAAACACAAATACACTTCAAACACATATACACAGCTACATCACACACAAATATATATATATATATATATATATATATATATATATATATACATACATACATACATACATTCATATACACATACATACATACACACATACATACACATACACACATACATACACATATACATACATACACATATACATACACATATACATACACATACATACACATACACACACACACACATTTTAGAGCATTTGGGAGCCTCCAGGAGCTCTTGACCCTCCCTGACCCTCCTGATCCTCACCTTTCTTCTCCCCTCTGCCCATCCATGATCATCCCTTGGCCCATCTTGATCTCACCCCATCGCGCAGCGCTTCCTACCAGCACTCCTCCTGTACTGCAGCCCTTGCGTCGCGTGTGTGACGTTACTAAGATGCACCTGCCGACGCAATGCAGTCTAGAGCCATGCTGCTGGTGCCGTAGGAAGCGCCAATGGGGGGGGATCAGGAATGGGGATCTAAAGGGGGGCAAGGGAAGCATCAGAGGGGTCGAAGGGGAGAATCAGGAGGTGGAGAGGATCAAGAGGGGCAGAAAGAGGCAGTTTTAATGCTTGCAAAAGGTGCATTCGTCATATAAGACGCACCAACTTTCCCCCCCCCCCCCAGTTTTGTGGAAGAAAAAGTGTGTCTTATACGGTGAAAAATACGGTATATTTATATAATAAGGGCTTTTTTTTGTTTTGCATGGCGGTTTTAACTAGGTTACTTAATTATTTTATCATGTTTTATGTAATTGTCTTATACAATTTTTTGCATGTAATCAAATCCTAAGAAGAATGCGGAGTTAAACATTATCACCTTCTAGAGACTCCTCTTTCTTTCTATCCCCAGTCATCAAAGCTGTGATGCTAAACCCTTTAGATTGTTTGCGAGTTTCAATCCTGCAAGGTGCTTTAGGGAAAGCGCTATGGACACCGGATTCCAAGCTCAAAGACAGGGCCCTCCATTCATTGCAATGTGTGAATCTTGTACTTGTCATTGCCTGTAACTTAACTTATGTATAGCACTATGGAATATGTTGTAGCGTTACAAATAAACGATAATAATAAAAGCCACAACCGAAGGGGAAGGGTTTCACACTATCAGTGTACTACTGTTAGCAAGCAGTCAGTGACATGTTGTGAGTCTGCATGCAGCAGTATGACACCAGTGGTGTTAAGCATCTCCCCTATGGGTGTGGCCTTAGTTCACACGTGTGCAACATCCTCACTCTCATGAGAGAGCAAATGAAAATGGAAAGAGTTTCAGAAAGTGAGAATCTCTTACCCTTCTGGCTTCTTAGGAGTAAGTAATGTAGAACATTTTATATGACAATTGCATTGAAAAAGATAAAATGAATTAAAACCTAGTTAAAACAACACACATAGAAAATTGATTTACTCCAAACATTTACTCATCTCATGGGCAGGATCAGATTTACACCAGAAACACAGGCATAGGGAAAAATAACGTATATATATAGACCACAGCGTAATTTATCTCATAGTGAGGAAAAGGAGTGATTCAAGCCCTCCACCGGACAGTGTACATTCAAATGTGAACACAAATGCACTATTTATTTACTGTACTCTGTCCAGGTTAAGGGCCCACCATAAGCAAAATTGCCTTCCCATAAAATCTAACACAAGTTATGTACCAGCCTCACACTAATGAGATCTATTTAAGGTCGGAACAGTGACTGCCTGTGGGTAGGTCTCCATACTTGTACATAATCCACTCTATACTATGCTATGCTTTAAGCTGTGTTATTCTGCGTGCATATGCCTAAAAGGATCAATTTATAACAGGGTCTTAGGACCAGACTGCTATACTACAGGATATTTCTCCCTGTGAAGTTGCTAAAAGAGGTTGCTTTCTGAGTAGGTAACCTAGACCGATAGAGCAAATCTACTTAGATATTGTTAATTCTCAGATTGAGCCCCTCTGACTCTTTTTGTTTAAGGGTGACAGGAGGCTCCAGATGTGGACTCCTATTTCACCGTGCCTTGGGTAGAATTGCCTGGCATTTTGGGGCGGGATAATCCTTTTAAATGAGACCAAATAAATGAGGGCACAAGTGGCTAAAAGAGACCGCTCTCTGAGTAGGTGACCCGACCTATAGAACAAACCTAGGCATTGTTCCTTCTCAGATTGAGCGCTCTGACTCTTTTTGTTAAATATTTATACACTCAAGTGTTTGTGGGCATATGTATGTCTCCATGATATCCGAAAACATCAACTAACACTTATAGACAGAAATGTTACTGTCCAAAGATTTATTTGTCCATATGAACACAATATGAGATAGGCTGCTGTCCCCTGAAAAGGTTCTGCTCTAGGCTTGGGGCTAATAGGCTTAGGAAGACGCACACTCCTTACTTATCTTATACGAATGATTGCACGCGGCTACTGTAATAAGCAGAAGTGTTGTAGATCAAGAATAGGGGTGAGACTTTAAATTGTAAGTGGATTGCATACATTCATTTGTTAAGAGATTTGTTCTCTATTTCGCTTGTGCTGAAGTGACTGGGTAGCAATAATGTTGGGTGCTCCCAGTCTGATACATACAGTATAAAGCACTATTTTGTTTACTGTCAAACCACATCTATACATATCAATGACTGTTATATTTTATCGTAACTTTGTAATAACTAATTGATAGTTTTTGTTTGCCTTATATATTGGTACTGTAACAAAGAAATTAGATACATGCAATAGAAGGGGTTAAAGAATGACCGCAAAATCACATGGAAAGAATATGTGTGAGAAAGTTTTTGTAATTGTTTTAATTGATTGCTTAATAAGACTCATAGACTCATAAATTGTGCATTTTTTTCCTATAAAAAATAAAATATTTCTCTCAGTTGCTTTAAACAATTAGATTCTCTGTTAGCAGCTGTTATTATTAATTAAGAGCACTTATGAGCACATGAGAACATAAGCTTTAGTATTGGGAAGTTGGCGGTTTGATTATTCAAAGTTTACACATCTGCTAATGTTAGTATGTTGCATACTTCACAAACTTTTCTTGAACTACAGCAATCATTTAAAAAAGACATTGTTGTTTAGTTGTTTAGACGCGTCCAACTCTCTGTAACTCTATGGACCGCAGCATGCCAGGTACATCTCTCAGACAATGCCACTCTGAGCTCCATCAAGTCCATGTTCATTGCTTTAATGGCCTCATCTATCCATCTCCGCCTCTGTTGACCCCTTATTCTTGTGCCTTCAATCTTTTCCAGCATCAGAGTCTTCTCTAGGGAATCCTGCCGTCTCCTAATATGGCCAAAATATTTGAGCTTCAGCCCCATGATCAAACCTTCTAGTGAACAGTTCATCTTCATTTCCTTGATTTCTACTGATTTATTGGACCTTCTTTTAGTCCAAGAGACTCTAAGTAGTTTTTGACAACCCTACAATTCAAAGGCATCAATTCTCCGGTGCTCAGCCTTCTTTATGGTCCAGCTCTCACATCCGTATGTTACTACTGGGAATACCATAGTTCTAACTATGGAGACCTTGTTGATAGTTTAATATCTTAACTTTTTACTAGTTTGTCCAAGTAAACATCTTTTAATTTCATGACTACAGTCACCCTCTGCAGAGATCTTGGATCCCAGGGAAAAAAAACTGGCACTGCCTGCACTTCTTCCCTGTCTATTTGCCAGGATTGTTGTTTTCTATGATCTTTGTCTTTTTAACGTTGAGCAGAAGGCCAACTTTTGCACTTTCTTCTTTTACCCTCATCAATAGGTCCTTTATTCCTCCTCACTTTCAGCCATCAGAGTAGGATCATCGGCATATCTGAGGTTGTTGATATTTCTTCCAGTAATGGTGATTCCGGCTTTGGATTAATCTAGTCCGCCCTTACACACTCCTTTTCCGACCTTGAACCATTCTCTTGTCCCATGTTCGGTTCTGACCGTGGCTTCTTGATCAACTTATAGATTCTTCAGGAGGATGAGATGGTCTGGTACTCCCATCTCTTTAAGAACATGCCACATTTTGTTGTGATCCACACAGTCAAATGCTTTAGAATAGTCTATAACGCAGAAGTAAATGGGATTGGGATGTAGACTGATCTTTTCCAGTCTATTGCCCATAGCTAAAATGTGTTGGCATAAGGCAAGCAACACTTTCACAACATCATCTTGTAGAATTTTGGGATTCCATCACCTCCTGTAGCCTTATTATCAGCTTAACATACTAGGGACCATCTCACTTTACTCTCTAAGATGTCTGGCTCCAGCTCATTGGACAAACTATTAAGGTCATCACTACTGTTAAGATCCTTCTTGTAATCAATTTTCAGGGCATCCCTGCCACCTCTTCTTTATGTGATATTCCTCTGTTAAGTCCCAACCATTTTTGTCTTTTATCACGCCCACTTTGGCATGAAAGTTGCCTTGGAGGTCCCCTATTTTCTTGAAGAAGTATCTTGATTTACCCATTCTGTTATCTTCTTCGATCTCTTTACATCTTTCATTGTAGAATGTCTCCTTGTCTCTTCTTGCTATTTTATTTTTCTGCTGATTTAATAGGGAAATAGATAGCCAGGCTGTGTATTTAGCTTTTACTACACACCTGAAGGACTCCTTTGATATCTGCTGCAAGGACAGCAACCCAAAAAGCCCTTTTTATTTTATTTTATTATTTTTTTCTGTGTAATCTAATTGCATATGCCTGCCTGCTAGCGTGTGTGTGAGGCCTATTGCATCTAGTCTGCCAACTTTTGCCAGTGCACAGTGACATTCACATCTAGTGCAACCGTAGTGTGCAGTGAAATAAAACAACCCTTTTTTTACTGTAATCGACTGAATATCAGTTGCCTGCCTACAGGCGTGTGTGTGAGGCCTATTGCATCTAGTCTGCCAACTTTTGCCAGTGCACAGTGACACTCATATCTAGTGCAACCGTAGTGTGCAGTGAAATAAAAGAACCCTTTTTTTACTGTAATCGATTAAATATCAGTTGCCTGCCTACAGGCGTGTGTGTGAGGCCTATTGCATCTAGTCTGCCAACTTTTGCCAGTGCACAGTGACACTCATATCTAGTGCAACCGTAGTGTGCAGTGAAATAAAATAACCCTTTTTTTTACTGTAATCGATTGAATATCAGTTGCCTGCCTACAGGCGTGTGTGTGAGACCTATTGCATCTAGTCTGCCAACTTTTGCCAGTGCACAGTGACACTCATATCTAGTGCAACCGTAGTGTGCAGTGAAATAAAACAACCCTTTTTTTAATGTAATCGATTGAATATCAGTTGCCTGCCTACAGGCGTGTGTGTAAGGCCTATTGCATCTAGTCTGCCAACTTTTGCCAGTGCACAGTGACACTCATATCTGGTGCAACCGTAGTGTGCATTGAAATAAAAGAACCCTTTTTTGACTGTAATCGATTGAATATCAGTTGCCTGCCTACAGGCGTGTGTGTGAGGCCTATTGCATCTAGTCTGCCAACTTTTGCCAGTGCACAGTGACACTCATATCTAGTGCAACCGTAGTGTGCAGTGAAATAAAACAACCCTTTTTTTTACTGTAATCGATTGAATATCAGTTGCCTACCTACAGGCGTGTGTGTGAGGCCTATTGCATCTAGTCTGCCAACTTTTGCCAGTGCACAGTGACACTCATATCTAGTGCAACCGTAGTGTGCAGTGAAATAAGACAACCCTTTTTTTAATGTAATCGATTGAATATCAGTTGCCTGCCTAAAGGCGTGTGTGTGAGGCCTATTGCATCTAGTCCGCAAACTTTTGCCAGTGCACAGTGACACTCATATCTGGTGTAACCGTAGTGTGCAGTGAAATAAAAGAACCCTTTTTTGACTGTAATCGATTGAATATCAGTTGCCTGCCTACAGGCGTGTTTGTGAGGCCTATTGCATCTAGTCTGCCAACTTTTGCCAGTGCACAGTGACACTCATATCTAGTGCAACCGTAGTGTGCAGTGAAATAAAACAACCCTTTTTTGACTGTAATCGATTGAATATCAGTTGCCTGCCTACAGGCATGTGTGTGAGGCCTATTGCATCTGGTCTGCCAACTTTTGCCAGTGCACAGTGACACTCATATCTGGGGCAACCGTAGTGTGCAGTGAAATCAAACAACCCTCTTTTGACTGTAATCGATTGAATATCAGTTGCCTGCCTACAGGCGTGTTTGTGAGGCCTATTGCATCTAGTCTGCCAACTTTTGCCAGTGCACAGTGACACAAATATCTAGTGCAACCGTAGTGTACAGTGAAATAAAAGAACCCTTTTTTGACTGTAATCGATTGAATATCAGTTGCCTGCCTACAAGCGTGTGTGTGAGGGCTATTGCATCTACTCTGCCAACTTTTGCCAGTGCACAGTGACACTCATATCTGGTGCAACCATAGTGTACAGTGAAATAAAAGAACCCTTTTTTTTCTGTAATCGATTGAATATCAGTTGCCTGCCTACAAGCGTGTGTGTGAGGCCTATTGCATCTAGTCTGCCAACTTTTGCCAGTGCACAGTGACACTCATATCTGGTCTCACAGTAGTTTGCACTCATAGTACCACTAATCGTAAAAAAAATGACAGGCAGAGGCAGGCCACCCTGCAGGGGCCGTCGTGGTGCTGTGATTCCCTTTGGCCCTAGAATAATGCCTAGTTTTCAGAGGCAACGTACCCTGAACTTGAACAGTTCTGAGGACATGGTTGACTGGCTAACACAGGACACCCAATCTTTTATAGTTATGCTCGGAACCTAGACGCACCATCCTCCTCCAGCTTAGCTTCGGGCACCTCTCCAGTTACCACTCGCCCGCCTGCCTGCCGCCACCACCAACACTAGCACCA
This sequence comes from Discoglossus pictus, assembly GCA_027410445.1. Classification (NCBI taxonomy): domain Eukaryota; kingdom Metazoa; phylum Chordata; class Amphibia; order Anura; family Alytidae; genus Discoglossus; species Discoglossus pictus. The sequence continues at coordinate 450,724,341 of CM050164.1, read as the reverse complement.
CAGCCGCTTCACTTGATCCGTGAGCAGAGTTATTTACACATCCGTTGGAAGAAATGAGTGATGCACAAACATTAGTGCCAGAGGATGTAGATAACAGGGATATGTCCCAGTCAGGCAGCATTACACACATGGACGTACGGTCTGATGATGATGATGATGTTGTACCGGGTGCTGCTTCCTTTGTTGAGTTGTCAGATACAAGTGAAGCTGTTGATGATGACGATGCGTCCATGTATGTCATGTGGGTGCCCGCTATAAGAGAAGAAGAACAGTAGGAAAGTTCAGATGGGGAGACAGAGAGGAGGAGGAGACGAGTTGAAAGCAGCAGGAGGTCGTTGAAAGTAGCTAGTGGCACAGTCAGACAGCATGCATCGGCACCCGGGGTCAGCCAGACAGCACGCCAGTCAACGCATGCTTTTCCCACCGCCAGAATGCCGTCATTGCAGAGCTCAGCAGTGTGGCAATTTTTTCGTGTGTCTGCCTGTGACAACAGTGATGCCATTTGCAACCTGTGCGAAAAGAAACTGAGTCGTTGGAAGTCCAACACCCACCTAGGAACAACTTCTTTGCGAAGGCACATGATGTCACATCACAAACGCCTATGGGATCAACACATCAGTACAAGCAGCACACAAAGTCAAAGCCGCCATCCTCCTCCTGGTCCTGCATCTTCAGCCACGTCCACCACTGCTGCCCTGCTTGCCCCCTCTCAACAATCCGCCACTCCGTGTCTCGCCCTGAGCAGTCCCTGCTCATCTGCCCACAGTCAGGTGTCTGTCAAGGACATGTTTGAGCGTAAGAAGCCAATGTCACAAAGTCACCCCCTTGCCCGGCAACTGACAGCTGGCTTGTCTGAACTCTTAGCCCGCCAGCTTTTACCATACAAGCTGGTGGAGTCTGAGGCGTTCAAAACATTTGTACCTATTGGGACACCGCAGTGGAAGGTACCCGGACGAAATTTCTTTGTACAAAAGGCAATCCCCAACCTGTACTTGATTGTGCAAAAGGAAGTAATGGCATTTCTGGCACACAGTGTTGGGACAAGGGTCCATCTGACCACGGATACCTGGTCTGCAAAGAATGGTCAGGGCAGGTAAATCACCTACACTGCGCATTGGGTAAACCTGGTGACGGCTGCCAACCATGGAATACGTGGCTCTGCAGAGGAGTTGGTGACACCGCCACGACTTGCAGGCAGGCCTGCTGCCACCTCCTCTACTCCTCCTACTCCATCCTCTTCCATAACCTCCTCGGCTGAGTCCTCTTCTGCCGCTGCTATGTCTTGCTCCACATCAACGGCACCCCCCAGCTCCACAGGTACTATTCCACATCCCGGATACGGCAGTGTCACGCCGTCTTGGGGTTGACTTCCCTGAAAGCAGAGAGTCACACCGGACCAGCACTCCTGTCCGCCCTGAACGCACAGGTGGATCAGTGGCTGACTCCGCACCAACTGGAGATCGGCAAAGTGGTTTGTGACAACGGAAGAAATTTGTTGGCAGCATTGAATTTGGGCAAGTTGACACATGTGCCGTGCATGGCACATGTGTGTAATCTGATTGTACAACACTTTGTGCATAAGCACCCAGGCTTACAGGACATCCTGAAGCAGGCCAGGAAGGTGTGTGCCCATTTCAGGCATTCCTATACGGCCATGGCGCACTTTACAGATATCCAGCGGCGAAACAACATTCCAGCGAGGCGCGACACGTTGGAATTCAACACTCCTAATGTTCGACTGCCTGCTCCAACAAGAAAAGGCCGTTAACGAGTATTTGTATGACCGGGGTGCTAGGACAGCCTCTGCGGAGCTGGGTTTTTTTTTTGCCACGTTACTGGACGCTCATGTGCAATTCCTGTAGGCTTATGCGTCCTTTTGAGGAGTTGACAAACCTGGTCAGTCGCACCCAGGGCACCATTAGCGACATCATACCATTGGTTTTCTTCCTGGAGCGTGCCCTGCGAAGAGTGCTGGATCAGGCCGTAGATGAGCGTGAAGAGGAAGAGGAAGAGTTGTGGTCACCATCACCGCCAGAAACAGCCTTATCAGCATCGCTTGCTGGACCTGCGTCAACGCTGGAAGAGGATTGTGAGGAAGAGGAGTCAGAGGAGGAATGTGGCTTTGAGGAGGAGGAGGAAGACCAACCACAACAGGCATCCCAGGGTGCTCGTTGTCACCTATCTGGTACCAGTGGTGTTGTACGTGACTGGGGGTAAGAACATACCTACCGGGACATGACTAGCTCGGCATCCAACCTTGTGCAAATGGGGTCTTTCATGCTGTCGTGCCTATTGAGGGACCCTCGTATAAAAAGGATGAAGGAGATCGACCTGTACTGGGTGTCCACGCTACTAGACCCCCGGTATAAGCAGAAAGTGCCTGAAATGTTACCGAATTACCACAAGTCGGAAAGGATGCAGCACTACCAAAATAAATTAAAAAGTATGCTTTACACAGCGTTTAAGGGTGATGTCACAGCACAAAGGCAATCTAACAGCGGAAGAGGTGAACATAATCCTCCTCCTCCCACGACCACGCCGGCAAGGAGAGGACGCTTTACAGACGTGTTGTTGATGGAGGACATGCAGAGCTTTTTAGTCTAGATTACCTCACCTTTATTAAGATGAATGAGGGATGGATCCCAAAGGGACTGACAGTGGGCGATACATTCGATTAAAAAAGGCCTGATAGATGAGCTGCCTTGAGCTAATAATGGTCCACAAATTAACATCAATTTTTCTGGTCGCTGCAACAATACCTAATTCTTGCATTTAAATTCTTTTATTGTCAGAAGGCGTACAGCATGTAATGAAAAATAAAGCATTTTTGAACAGTCTTGCATAACAGTTGTGCAAAAATACATGTTTACAATAAAGACATTTTGTGAAAGTTAGCTGGTTATTCCTTCTTATTTTTACTTTTTAGGTTAAGAATTTTTCTTATTTTTTACTGTGATTGCAATTCAAGAGATACCTAAAACATGGTAAAACAGACAATAGTAAAGAGTATACTGTATCTGCAGGGAACACCAAAGTCCTATTAGCTATCATCCCTCCAGCAGTATTAGCTTATTATTTACAATATCTAACATGGGCAATCACCCTTGGGTTACCCTAGGGCAGGCTTCAGTGAGCGACCTCTCCTTTCCTGGGATGATTTTGCCGCTGGTTGCTTCTGAAGGGTCTCCAGGGCTCCCGGACTCCTGTCCTTCCCCCAGTGTCGCTTCAACCAGTAACAAATGTTTTATATTTGTAAAGCGACCCAATGATAGAGGTTTATCTTTACAAATTTTGGAGAACCATTTTAAGAACGGTGTCCCCTGTTTCTGGGTCAGGGAGTGTGTGAAATGCCTCAGCCTACAGTAATTGTAAAGTTCTGACAACGGTAGCTCATGCTTGTCCCTCAGTTCCTCATAGGTGAGCATCTGGCCCTTTACTAACCAGTCTCCCAGTCTATCTAGTTTCCTTGACCTCCACCAATGTTGTGATGTTGTGCTCATGTGTTTCGGGGCCTGAGGGTGGTCAAGAATTGGGGTCATTTGGGTGGATCCAGGGAACAAACCCGTGTGTTTCTTTGCCCATTTTCAGTATAATAGTGAGTGTCTGATTAGAGGGTTTGGCAAGTTTTTAAGGCTCTGAGGCAATTCTGATAGCCAAGCCACCTTGTCCCAGGTTAAGGGCCTTAAAGTGTGGTTCTCTAAATACACACAAGCCGGTTGATGACATATAGAATGTGCTATTGGGTGGAAAGATAGGTGACGGAACAGGTATTAAACTGATAGGAATAAATAGTACAACTTAATACACCACTCCTATCTGGTGGCACATTACATTGCACGTGCAGTGCTCCAAATTCGAAGTGGGAGGACCGACCAAGCATCTTTTTCCATCTCCCTGTTCCAAAAATCCATGCCATATACACGTCCCCTGATAGGTGACATAACAGGTATTAAACTGATAGGAATGAATATTACAACTTAATACACCACTCCTATCTGGTGGCACCTTAGATTGCACGTGCAGTGCTCCAAATTCGAAGTGGGAGGACCGACCAAGCATCTTTTTCCATCTCCCTGTTCCAAAAATCCATGCCATATACACGTCCCCTGATAGGTGACGTAACAGGTATTAAACTGATAGGAATGAGTAGTACAACTTAATACACCACTCCTATCTGGTGGCACCTTAGATTGCACGTGCAGTGCTCCAAATTCGAAGTGGGAGGACCGACCAAGCATCTTTTTCCATCTCCCTGTTCCAAAAATCCATGCCATATACACGTCCCCTGATAGGTGACGTAACAGGTATTAAACTGATAGGAATGAGTAGTACAACTTAATACACCACTCCTATCTGGTGGCACCTTAGATTGCACGTGCAGTGCCCCAAATTCGAAGTAGGAGGTCCGACCAAATATCTTTTTCCATCTGTTCCAAAAATCCATGCCATATACACGTCCCCTAATAGTGGACGTAACAGGGATTAAACCGATAGGAATAGTACTACTTAACAGTACACACCTTATAATAACGCAGACAGAGGCAACGCGTATAATGCTGTGCAGTGGAAGCCCACAGACTGTGACCTGTGTATAATCTTCCATGCTGGGCAGTGGAAGCCCCCAGACTCTGACCTGTGTATAATCTTCCATGCTGGGCAGTGGAAGCCCCCAGACTCTGACCTGTGTATAATATTCCATGTTGGGCAGTGGAAGCCCCCAGACTCTGACCTGTGTATAATATTCCATGCTGGGCAGTGGAAGCCCCCAGACTCTGGGCGTCTGAAGAAGAGGAGTCAGAGGAGGAAGGTGGCTTTGAGGAGGTGGAAGACCAATCACAGCAGGCGTCCCAGGGGGCTTGTTGTCCCCTTTCTGGGACCCTTGGTGGCTGGGTGGAGGAAGAGACCTTCAATGACATCAGGGAGGACAAGGAACGGGACATGGCTAGCTTGGTATCCAACCTTGTGCAAATGGGGAGTTTGCGGTTGTGCAAAGGGGCTGTTTGCGGTTGTTTGGGGTGCATTAAACGGGGATATTGGTCTGTTACTGTGAAGCGGGTGTAACCCTTACACTACCTGATCGATACAACATCATACCTGATGTTTTAAAGCATGTTATTCCAAACAATTTAGGAATGGAATTTAGGAATGTTAGGTGATTTATGCCCTTTATGGCTTAAAACCAGACTCTGCATCAACTATGTAATGTTCCGTGGGAGTTTTGCCATGGATCCCCCTCCGGCATGCCACAGTCCAGGTGTTAGTCCTCTTGGAACAACTTTCCCATCACTATTGTGGCCAGAAAGAGTCCCTGTGGGTTTTTAAATTCGCCTGTTGGTCCAAAAACTAAGATCAGCAAATGTAGAAATACTCTGTTATATACACACATTTTCTGTATTTAATTCACAATTCATGCATGTGGATGAGTAATATTGCAAGTTTAGATCACTTTATATTGATTATCATCATCTTATCTGTCAGAAAAGACCTTATTAATGTTGAGGTTCCTTCTGGATTAGTCAGGCCAAATAGAAGCTCAATAGTGAAAAAGAGAAGAAATAAAAACAAAACACAGTGCTTGAAACCATATAACAAATGCCCTAAGTTATATTCTGATGCTATATAGTGCAGTACTAAGTATCAGTTCAAAAACAAAATGTTTTCAGTATTCAACATCATCATAATAGCTACTACTCATGTGTCTTCAGATTGTGAGTCATAAAACTATAATAAGATCCTGAAGTCAGAGACCCTTCAACATTCCTCTAAAGTGACAAGCAGAGGAGATTCAACCTATATGACACTAATGTTAGCAGTATTGTGACTTGGGTAAGTTTGAGTTTTTTGGCATTTTGGATATCCTTAACATATATGTCACAAAAACTTCAATCTTAGATATCTGAAAGCGACCATGCGTAATCAATGTCATCCAGGAGAATGCAGTATTTGTGCTATGTTTAATTGAAATGTATTTTTCAAACACAATTCCGGTTAACATATTACATTTTAACAATTACTTAATTTAGATCCACACTTATTATTGTGATATATTTCTGGCACTAAGTCCTAAGAGGAGGAAAGTGCTGTCTGTGGGTTAGTTTCTGTATTCATCCTGTACGCTGCTTAAAAGTTGTGTGTGGGGGGTCGCCTTTCCTGACTCTAGTGGACCATAACACACCAGGCATATCTTTATGTACATGGTCATGCTGATCCATTTGGTTTTTATTTCAGAGAAAGTGGATTGCCAGTTCCTTCTCCAGTGGGCCACAGCATACAGCTCCTGGTATTCCTAGACGGCCTCCCATCCAAGTACTGACCAGGCCCAACCCTGCATGGCTTCAGGGAGATGTCTATTGGTTTCCTGACTGGAATCGAACCCAGGTCATAGGGGTGAAAGCACTGAATCCTAATCACTGGACCACCAGGGAACCCATAAAAGTTGTATTCCAATGTTAATACTAAAGTGCCACTGTACTAGTTCTATACACCTTTTCTTCGGCATGACATTATATGTAAATTCATGTCCTTTCATGTTCATGTTCATGTTGATTATAGCAGGTGATGCAGAACCAATAAATTAATTATACATGACTTGCAGAACCTTGTAAATGATTCAAGAAACCCAAATGTTTCTTCAGGTATTACAATTAAACTTATTTTTCTCTTGCTGTAATCTCTGGCACTTTATGTTAATGTGTGTGTTTATTTATTGTAGCAGATGGAGACATGCATTGGTTCTTCTGCAGACACTTATGCTGGTTTCCAAGTAATATTTAAAAATAGTACACTATATTTATCTAAGTAACAACAAAAATAGAGGTGCTCTATCAGAGAACAAGCTAACCATAATAGGTTAGTTCTATGGACATGGTAATCCACTCTGAGAGCACCTCTTTTAGCCGCTTGTACCCATCACAGGGAGAAATATCCTGTAGTATATCAGTCTGGTCCCACTCACTAGTGTGGTCCAGCCCCGAAATACCAGGCAATTCTACCATGAACAGGAGGAACAGCAAATCCCCAGACATATATTTCGGTCTTAGTCGGCATCAGTAGTTATAGAGTATGCATCAGGGAAAATTCATCTATAGACAACAATTTTTCACCCCCTTTCCATTCAAGTCAAGGGAAATAGTTATCTGTTTGAGATACCATGTTGGTGAAAAACATTGAGTGTTAGCAAATCGGGTTGAGCAATGTTGAACTATGCGCCCATAAATCATTTGATCTATCAAGCCCGTAACCGCTACTTGTTCAATTTAGCTATTAAATTGCAAGAAAGTCACTCGCGAGCAAGCCATTAACATGCAAACGGAGCCCAACATGTGCTCGAGAGGACCCGCAAGGGGGGTAAAGTAAAATGTGTAGCACTTGTTATTCAAATAAAAACACACTACTGTAGTTTTATTAAAAGTGAAAGTGATGTTATTTCTTAGTATTAATAGCACAATATTCTCAAGCCCTAAAATCGGCCCCGAAAAATACTTTATTTCATGTATATTTTGTGTTAATACAAATAATGTAACTCTCATGAGATAGAATATCATATTTGTGGCTTTATTAATATGGCATTTTGACTGGAATGTGGGTTCTCTCGTAGATCGTAATTGAACCCCCTAAGACTTCAATCCTCCATTTTCTTGTGATGATCTCTGTTTCCATTGGCTCCATCTAAACCAGTAACTACAGGCATGCTTAATTGATTATGTTCTAGCCCGCAAAGCTGCCTACCAACAGATGGTTTATGGTTTTGCGTCTACAGCTCGTAGCTCGCAGCCTTTCGGATTTAATATCACCATAATTCAGCCAAATTTCAAGCATGCAGCCATTACGGGCTTCACGTTGGAGTTACTGGCTTGGAATTTAATGTGGGCCTATGTAATCTAAACATAGAGGAGCTTTAAAACCCTGATGTTTCATCACAGTAGCTGTCCTATTCCCCTTCATTCTTATCACTTTGTTTCATTCACCTCACCTGTCCGCACTGCTTGTAGCTGGCTTAGTCTATTTAATTGCTGAGGAATGAAAAAGCAATAAAATAGTTAACCTATGAACAGTTACAAATTGCTCTTCCCTACCGATTACCAAACATTTTTAAAGGGCCATATACCTCACTATAAGTCCTCTCCGTGGTTTGAAAGAGCACATGATGGTATGTTAACATTATCTTTTTTTTTTCATTACACTAAACACAGCCAAAAAATTTAAAGTTTTAAGTCTGTTAAAATACAAAGTCTATCTTGCCTACTTGCTGTGCCATGAGTAAAAACATATAGTCGGGCTTGCAGTGAAGACAATGATTGATATCAGTTGTCCCATGGACTCAGCACTGCGCTGACCAGTTAACTTTTCACAGATAGATTTGGTAATGGTTAACCTTTTTTTTTCTTTTGCTCACTACACGGAACTGTAGCTGCGCATCTGTCAGTGGGCAGTCAGTGACACCTATAAACACAGATTTTATTTCATTTGATTAATCCGGGGAAAATGCACAGATTTCAACATGCTTTTAGGAGATCTTTACTGTGATGTGGCCCAAATCGTGCTGCATTAAGTGGAGGTTTAATGTAATAGATTAGTTTGAGGTAGAGTTAGGACAGTATAATACAGCACAACATTGTTAGTTTAAACGTAATGTTACTCTTTCTGTCTCCTCTATTTTTATTTTATGACGTTTATGTTTTATACCGGTTAAAAATGTAATTGTTTTGTTCACGAGGTTACAAAAGAAGTTACTCTTGATATGGTGCCTTAAACATTCACTCTGGAACATATTTGGGTTTGTAACTCTGTAATTAAGTAGAAACTTCAAAATAGATTTAAAGTACTGTATATTCATAATATATTAAAATGAAAGTATTATTTATGTTTAGGGAAGAAAAAACTGCATTAAAAGTTACAAAAAATTACTGTTATTTTGATTTCTAAAACTCTTTTGAACTGTGTTCTGGGAATATAGTGCAACATAAATAAAAGTAATATTGATGGAGAGAAAGCAGAAGCGGCATCCTTGGGAAAGCATTGTCCAAAATAATCATTTTTCAACATCCTATAATTCACAGAAGCACAAAAGGGATGTGTGTACTTGGCCATAGCACAATCCTAATGTAGTGGGAATGTGCTGGAAATAAGTATAGCTGATAGAGGTACTGAAACGTACCAAACACTTATTACTTTGCAAATTGACTACGAAACAGTGGTTAATATTATATCTAAAAAATAGTATGAGGCTAAATACAAAGTGTGGCAAGTAACAATACAGTCCTAAAATGTATACTGAATTTGGATACTTATTGCAAGTAGTACTATGTAATTAGACTATTCAAGTTTCCAAACCTAGCTTTGCTCAAAGCTGTTTGATACAGCGGCATTTGCTTACGGGAAGCCTTGTTTAAAATGGTTATTGATGGCAAGTACGAAGCCTTTGTTGGCACATTTGCATGTCCCTGCCAAGGTTCCCAGAATGCAGTGTAATAACTGTATTTCTCAGAATTCTGGGCATGAAACAAGTTTTTTTTACTTGTTTTAGACATTCAAATGTAAACACAGATGTACTATTTATTTACTGTACTACCGTACGGTGGAGGCTTCTATCGCTCTTTTGCCCACCATAAATTAAATGATTGTTGAGGTAAACTACTTCCTCATAATATAGACTACACAAGCTAAGGAACTGGCTCCACGCCGATGATTGATACTAACCTTGAAACAGCTGTACGTGGGTAGGATACCTGTTTTGTGTATAATCCAACTCTAGCTTTGCTCAAAGTTGTTTCATACAGCGGGCATATGCTTAAGGGAAGCCAAGTTTAAAATGGTTATGAATTGCAAGAGTGAAGCCTTTGTGGGCACATTTGCATGTTCCTGCCAGGGTTCCCTGAATGCAGTGTAATAACTGTATTCTGGGCATGAAACACTTTTTTTTACTGTTTTTAGAAATTTAAATGTGAACACAAATGTACTATTTATTTACTATTTGGAAAATAAGGATAAAATAGCATGTTATTACCTCAGGGAAGAATATTTCGGCACATGTTCTAGGAAATACTTAGGAGAAATAATGCAGGGAATAATGCTAGATTTGTGGTTCTTAATATTGTCTGTCTACCACTAACAATTTGACATGGGCCTTGATGAACCAGTTGAATAATGTTGAGAATATCAGTGGACTTGCTATTTTGGATTATCGTCTTTGAATATAGAAAGCAATAAATCCCTCCTCTCAACTGAGAAAACCCAGCATTCTCCCTTCCCCAATCCCACAGCCGCTATGCACTCCTCTGACCTTGTAACAGAGGACAAAGTCTCCAGTCTATTATCAAACTCTCTCCTTACTACCTGTCCTTTGGATCCTATTCCATTACAGCTTATCACCCCTTTCTCTACCACACTAATACCAGCTCTCACATATCTTTTCAACCTTCCCCTAAATACTGGCACATTACCATCCTTTCTAAAACATGCCATAATTACACCCATTCTTAAGAAACCCCCATCTGCTCAATGATACATTAGTAGAAGGTGTGTGTGATATTTACATTTCTGGAGAGCTATGGTTTTATGATTGCATTGAATTTGCAATTCAATTGGCATCTTTTTTGTGAGCCACAAGAGGTCTACGGGTTACGTAACTTATGCCCCGTCTAAGCCTTTGATCTTTCCCGTGCGCAAGAGTAACGTTTGCTAAAATCGCAAATTTTAATTGCTATAATTCCGCAAGTTCGCAAATGTTTGCACACCCATAAATGGCAAATGTAGAAGAAAATCCTATGGATACCAGGGCTTGTTCAATTGCATAGCACCGTAACAGTAGCAGAGTGTGAGCCCGCAGCAGGCCCGCAGACATGCGGCCTGTATACCGTGAGATACAGGCTTGTGATGTAAATACTAACACGAACCTGTATCCTGGAAGAGGCTAAGGACCATCAGCAAGTTCCAGAGGTGAGAGGGCCTGGGAGTGGTTTGGATGAAGGTGGATATTATGCCTGGGAACACTGTCCTATACCTGGGTGCTAATGACTGAGGCACATTGGCTGCTATATGATGTTTATTTGATGGTTTAAGAATTATTTCCCACACCTTCTTTGAATGCAAAGGTACCGCAAGGGGGTTAAAGTCCTATCCGTAGCACTGTAAATGCAAATATCAACACACTACTGTACTTATAATTAAAGGGAAAGTGATGTTAGGTATTAAAATTAATAGCACAACATTCTCAAGCTCGCAAATCTGCAATATAAAACACTTTTTTCAATGTTTCATTTTTGTATTAAATCGATCTCTGCAATCAATGTGTTAATACATATAATGGAACTCGCATGGACTATAATATCATAATTACTGCTTTATTAATATTGCATTATTTCTGGAATGCGGGTCCGATTGAAACTCGTAATTGAAATCCGTAAGGCTTTGAAATCTAACCTCCATTTTTCAGTGACGTAATGATGATGATCCCTTTTGCCATTGGCTCCGTCTAAACCTGTAACTATGATTTGACTAATTGATCATGCTCACGGCCGAATATCCAACGTGCGCAAGAATGGTTTACGGGTTTGCGTCTCAAGCCCGTAACTTGCGGCATGCTCTAATTTACTACCTCTGTATCGCAGTAAAGTTTCAAGCCTGCAGCCTTTGCGGGTTTCACGTTGCCACTACGGGCTTCAAATTTAATAGGACTTTTAGTCTAGTGGATGTTCATTTTCTTCATGTTTTTTTTTCAAGAGAATGCTTTATAATAATTAATATTTATGGGTGGACATTATTAAAGTAAGGCTTTAGAGAGGTAGTTTCAAGCAATATGTAATAATAATTTGAACTTTCAAGACATGCTTACTTTTGTTAATAACACAGAGAACCAAGCAGGAAAGGGTGTTTTTTTAATTTCTCATTAACTTTATTAATAATATTTTTACCTATGATATGAATAAAAAAAATCAATCATACCACTATAAGGATGCTTATACAGCTTGAAGGAAAATTTATCACAGGAGTCATGCCTAAACAGATACGTAGCTAAACTCTTAAAACTCTGTCTGACATCTGAAGCTTGGATCTGGCACAGAAATGGTTAAGATCTCAGGGATCACCATTCCTTTAATGATTAGGTGACATTTTTACAACCGAACATACTTAATTTTAAAAAAGAACCTTCCCAGTGCTCTTCCCCTTTGTGCCTCTTAGTAATGGTGGATGAAGGTAATTTGCCATCGCAATTTTCCAGAATTTAACCTAAGGGACTGAGTGATGTTATTGAATGACATCACTAATACTAGTCTGAAAAGTGTTATTATTATATAACTCATTCCGAGCTCCAGTAAGCAGAAATGTACTCCTTGAAATCCACCATATTTATTATATTTGACATATTTTTTAATCAGTGCACCCACTGAACTTGCTATGTAGTTATTTATAATGGACCTGAAACTGTCAGGTAATGATTGCAACATACATCACTTCAGTTGCTCTAATTTGGTCTCATATCCCCATATCTAGTAAAAGCATTCTTTAACATTTCAGTAAGCAACTTAATTACATAGGAAAAGTGAAATTACAAAGAAGATTCAATTACCTTAAATATTGTACCTTCTTCCCTCATTTACTAGGAGTCTGTGAAGCATTTTAGATATGTGGATCTTCTACGTTCAGTTTCATCTTGTATACAGTGGATATAAAAAAGTCTACACACCCCTGTTAAAATGGCAGGTTTCTGTGCTGTAAAAAAATGAGACAAAGATAAATCATTTCAGAACTTTTTCCACCTTTAATGTGACCTATAAACTGTACAACGCAATTGAAAAACAAACTGAAATCTTCTAGGTGGAGGGAAGAAAAATAAAACATAAAAATAATGTGGTTGCAAAAGTCTGCACAACCTCTTATAACTGGGGATGTAGCTGTGTTCAGAATTAAGCAATCACATTCCAAATCGTGTTAAATAGGAGTCATCATACACCTGCCATCATTTAAAGTGCCTCTGATTAACCCCAAATAAAGTTCAGCTGCTCTAGTTGGTCTTTCCTGATATTTTCTTAGTCGCATCACACAGCAAAAGCCATGGTCCACAGAGAGCTTCCAACGCATCAGAGGGATCTCATTGTTAAAAGGTATCAGTCAGGAGAAGGGTACATATATATATCACTGTGTGGTGATTCCTGAGTGCTTAACACTCTGATTTATATGATTAAATAGTATGAAGAAACAGGAATCATACAAATGGCTAGAGTGGATATGGTTGAAGCTATTGTTGGTACCAATAGTAATCTCAAAAGCATAAAAAAACACTGGACGGAATAAATGTACTAGTGACACTATAAATATACGAATATAGATGCGAGAGACCTATAACCGCCCATATGAGTGCTTAACTGTCTTAATACTGTTGTATGTAATCAAATTCAAACAGTATCCTCTTGGGTGTGATGATAGCTTCCCTCATATGGCAATTAGAATTGCTTAATCCTTGGGGAGCTATAACTTAGCTAAAACCAGTAGTTGTCTAAAACAACTGAAAAACACAAAAAAAGGGATAAGTGCAATTACCCATTGGTTGGGAACATAAAAAGGAAAAATGTAGTATAAAGCAGATCTAATAACAAAGTAAGATGTTATAGGTCAATATAACTATCAAGGAGAAAGTGTGAGAATATTTGTAATAATATGTATAATAATATTGAGGGTAAATGGAAAAACATTGCCAGTGTTAACCATATAAATTCACCACATATTCATTAAAGCATAATATGCAATTCAAAAAATGGTGTTAATCCCTAAAATACATAGGTACACACTAGAGAAATATTGCACTGAAAAGGTAATTATTCTGACACTTCTCTGTTCAATAAACCAAACCAGAGCAACTGCACTTATCTTAATGTGTTGAAAAGAAGTCCCGACGGCTCATTTCACCCCTCCTAGGGCTTAATCATGGGTTAATTCACTTCACTTCTGTGGTGCTTTTATAGCACCCTTCCATCCACTGATTGCCGTTTTTGCAGCCACCTCATTGGTCTATTGGATAGCGTGGTGACGTCACACGTTGCTACGTCACCACGCTATCCACGTTTTGCCAACCACCTGCGTTTTGCCATCCAAGGCTGTTGTGTAATAGCGTGATGACGTCACAGCGTCGTCTCACGCATTGCATCTCTGGGTAATAACGCTGCTGAATGCCTAATTGCAATATACACATTTTTAAGGAAGAAAAAACAAACCTAGTAAATTAATACTGGCTATGAGTATTTCTACTACACAAAGGGGGGAAAAAATATATATATCAAAAAGATATATATATATGGAGCATAGTATAATTAATTGTATATACAAACGAGGTACATGTATCTATCCACATAATAATAATAGGTAAAAACCATATAACCCCCATATATAAATATAAATATGATTATAATTGTAAAGTGCACATGAAATGTATGGAGTGCTATAGTAAATGACTAGGGAAAGCTATGGTAATTAAGTAAATAATCTCTGTAAAAAAGGAGAGATTATGAATATACTGTGTATAAGTGAATGTGTTCATGTGATACTAATAAGGCATATTAAATTGCTTGAGGAACAAACGGGTAAATAAACGTGAATGATGTGAGATGTGACTAAATTCGATTGTAAACTGGTATATATGATAAAATTAATGTGAGATGTGATGATGAAGGGGGAGTGTAGAAAGTGTTAGAGAAAAAAGAAAGAGGGTGTGGGGTTCTCGTCCTGAAGAGGTCTTATAAAACCAATAAATGATGTGGACTATAAGAAAAAATGTGTAATGAGATCTTTTCTGTTACAAAAAAGCTGAGTATGTAAAGCCTTCATTAAGTCCTCGAGGACTTTGTGTATCCAGTTCAAATATCCATTTGCTTTCCAATTTCAGTAGTTCTTTATCCAGGTCACCTCCTCTGGGTCCCTGATGTATATGATCTATTACTGAAAATCTCATAGAGCAAGGATTATTACCATGGAATAACTTTATATGGTGAGATACCGGAGTATCTAACTCCTTAGTGATTGAATATGCGTGCTCAAGAATACGTCTTCACAATTGACGTGTTGTTTTTCCCACATATAGTTTAGGGCATGGACATACCATTGTATAAATCACATGGGTGGAGCTACAGTTAATAAAGTTCTTCATTGGAAAATTGATTTGTGTATTTGGATCTACAAATTCTTTACTTGGCTTTATGAATTTGCACGCTTTACATCTCCCACATCTAAATAACCCCTTTGTTGGGGAAAGCCATGATGTTTTTTTATTATTAGATGATTTATAAAAACTTCTTACAAGTTCGTCTTTTATGCTCTTATTTTTTCGATATGTAATAGACGCTTTTTCAGGGAGGCTGGATTGTAAAATTGGATCATGTTTAATGATGTACCAATGTTTATCTAGTACTTCTTTGATGTCTTTCCAGTCCTTCCCAAATGTCATTATACATCTTATCTGATTGTCCTCCTGTGGTTCTTTATTGATATATAGAAGTTCTTTACGATCTGATTCAAGAGCTCTTTTATATGCCATTTTAAGTGTACGATTAGGGTAGCCACGAGCTTTAAATTATCCCTTAATTGGTCAGCTTGGTTCTTTAAATCCGCTGAATTGTTGCAATTTCTTTTTATTCGTAGATATTGACTTATAGGGATGCCTGCCTTTAACGCTCTTGGATGTTGGCTGGACCATTTCAATATAGAATTGGTCGCTGTTGGTTTCGTATGCGTTAGTGTGTTTATTTTTCCCTCTAAGTCTTTGGTGATTGTAAGGTCTAAAAATTCGACCCTATCTTTGTTTATCACATGAGTGAATTTCAGTCCAAGAGGATTTTGATTCAATTCCATCATGAATTCCCCAAATTCATTTGTGTCTCCAGTCCAAAATAACAATATGTCATCAATGAAACGATACCAAGTGAGGATTTTATCACTATATTGAGACATATTTTCTGAGAACACATGGTTCTTTTCCCAGAATCCTAGGAACAGATTTGCATAATTTGGAGCACAGGGAGTGCCCATTGCTGTTCCATTTATTTGATGATACCAACGGTTATTGAATATGAAGAAGTTCTTTGTTAAAACAAATTTGAGTAGGGTTACAATGAAGTTATTCATCGGTCTGTACTTGATCGGTTTCATACTTAGATAATGTTCCACAGCTTTAATTCCTTGATCATGTGGAATGCTGGAATATAATTGTTCCACATCTATTGATATTAATAGCGTTTCTTCAGGAACTGTAATCCCATCTAAGTGTTTTAACAAATCCAATGTGTCTTTCAAATATGAAGGAATTGATGTTACAATATTGAATTCCTGGATACTTAAGTTATATTTATCATTTTGAGCCGGATTCAACTCAGGGTTGAATACCTTTTTTAGGTCCTCTGTTACTAAATCCAAGAACACTTGAATATTGGCATATTGTTTAAGGTCAGGTGTGAATGTTGTTTTATTTTTTCTCTTTGTTTCATGTAAAGACGAATCATAATCATCTTGTTCATTCATTAAAGACACCATGGTTTCAAAAATTTCCTTATCTTCATTGTTTACTCCCAATTGGGTCAATTCTCTTTCTTTCCTTAGAGTGAAGAATTTCTTTAACGCAAGTTTTCTTGCAAACAGATTTATATCCTTTACATTTTCAATTAAATTTGAATTGCTGGTGGGTACAAAGGAAAGTCCTCTTGACAACAGTGATTTATGAGCCTCCTTTAAATCAAATTGAGATAAATTTATTACTGTTGCTTCTTCATTTCTATATTTAGATCCATGAGCAAAGTCTTTTCTCACTGTAACAATGTTTCCTTTATTTGATTTTTCTAATTTTTTTACAATTTGTTTATTTTTATTCTTATTATTATTCACACTGAGAAACTCATTCGATCTGGCAATGATTACTGATTTTTCCTGGGGCGCGTGGTATAATGACGTTTTTGGACGCGCCCCCTCCCTAAAAAATGGTGTTCCATTGTTGTTTGGTTTGATCCAGATCTTGTAATGGGACCTGTAGTATCTCCTCCTCTTGCATAGTCATATTTGGAGGGTTTGTATCTATAAGGAGTGTCTTCTCTCTCTGACGCCTCAGCTTCTGAGGAACTTATATCAGTATTATTAGGATTTTCTCGTTTAACAAATTTGTAGACTCTACCTTATAGTCATTACTATCACGTTGGAACTTTCTCTGTTTTCTACTGATTAGTTCTTTTTTAAATTTCTCTAAATTGTTGTTCAATTTCATATCGTGAGATGCATATTCTGTGTTTTCCTGGAACTTAGTAAAGTTAGATCTGTAACCGTTTTTTTCGTAGTTTCCAGATTCTTTCTTTCTGTTTCCAGAATTAAATTCATTAGGTCATTAGAACATTTGTCTGTAATTTCAGTCCACTTGGTGACAAACGTTTCATCCAGAAGATGGGATGCCGGAGCTAATTGTATTCTTAATCCTCTCTGGACCATTTTAGATTTAATATAATTTTGTAAGCTTGATATCTCCCAAATGGTTCTAATTTGTTTTTTGAGAGCTTTTAGTAATTCCTTAGAAGATTCTATTATATTGATGTCTTGTGTAGTTTTGGTGGTCATTGTCTCTTTGATAGAAAATGTGGATTCAGCTTCCTTGATTAATTCTAAAAAGTCCCATTGATCTATGTTAGAATGTGCCATTCTATCCAAAATTTAAGAAAAGATTAATTATTCGCAAGTCTTGGGCTGTTGAATATATTTTTAGAGGTGGACTTAGTGTAAGTGTGTTTATTGTGGATTAAACCACTGAAAAATAGTATATATATATATCACTGTGTGGTGATTCCTGAGTGCTTAACACTCTGATTTATATGATTAAATAGTATGAAGAAACAGGAATCATACAAATGGCTGGAAAGGATATGGTTGAAGCTATTGTTGGTACCAATAGTAATCTCAAAAGCATAAAATACACTGGTCGGAATAAATGTACTAGTGACACTCTAAATATATGAATATAGATGCGAGAGACCTATAACCGCCCATATGAGTGCTTAACTGTCTTAATACTGTTGTATGTAATCAAATTCAAACAGTATCCTATTGGGTCTGATGATAGCTTCCCTCATATGGCAATTAGAATTGCTTAATTCTTGGGGAGCTATAACTTAGCTAAAACCAGTAGTTGTCTAAAACAACTGAAAAACACAAAAAAAGGGATAAGTGCAATTACCCATTGGTTGGGAACAAAAAAAGGAAAAATGTAGTATAAAGCAGATCCAATAACAAAGTAAGATGTTATAGGTCAATATAACTATCAAGGAGAAAGTGTGAGAATATTTGTAATAATATGTATAATAATATTGAGGGTAAATGGAAAAACATTGCCAGTGTTTCCCATATAAATTCACCACATATATATTAAAGCATAATATGCAATTCAAAAAATGGTGTTAATCCCTAAAATACATAGGTACACACTAGAGAAATATTGCACTGAAAAGGTAATTATTCTGACACTTCTCTGTTCAATAAACCAAACCAGAGCAACTGCACTTATCTTAATGTGTTGAAAAGAAGTCCCGACGGCTCGTTTCGCACCTCCTAGGGCTTAATCATGGGTTAACTCACTTCACTTCTGTGGTGCTTTTATAGCACCCTTCCATCCACTGATTGCCGTTTTTGCAGCCACCTCATTGGTCTATTGGATAGCGTGGTGACTATCCACGTTTTGCCAACCACCTGCGTTTTGCCATCCAAGGCTGTTGTGTAATAGCGTGATGACGTCACAGCGTCGTCTCACGCATTGCATCTCTGGGTAATAATGCTGCTGAATGCCTAATTGCAATATACACATTTTTAAGGAAGAAAAAACAAACCTAGTAAATTAATACTGGCTATGAGTATTTCTACTACACAAAGGGGGGAAAAAATATATATATCAAAAAGATATATATATGGAGCATAGTATAATTAATTGTATATACAAACGAGGTACATGTATCTATCCACATAATAATAATAGGTAAAAACCATATAACCCCCATATATAAATATAAATATGATTATAATTGTAAAGTGCCCATGAAATGTATGGAGTGCTATAGTAAATGACTAGGGAAAGCTATGGTAATTAAGTAAATAATCTCTGTAAAAAAGGAGAGATTATGAATATACTGTGTATAAGTGAATGTGTTCATGTGATACTAATAAGGCATATTAAATTGCTTGAGGAACGAACGGGTAAATAAACGTGAATGATGTGAGATGTGACTAAACTCGATTGTAAACTGGTATATATGATAAAATTAATGTGAGATGTGATAAAATCCTCACTTGGTATCGTTTCATCAATGACATATTGTTATTTTGGACTGGAGAAGCAAATGAATTTGGGGAATTCATGATAGAATTGAATCAAAATCCTCTTGGACTGAAATTCACTCATGTGATAAACAAAGATAGGGTCGAATTTTTAGACCTTACAATCACCAAAGACTTAGAGGGAAAAATAAACACACTAACGTATACGAAACCAACAGCGACCAATTCTTTATTGAAATGGTCCAGCCAACATCCAAGAGCGTTAAAGGCAGGCATCCCTATAAGTCAATATCTACGAATAAAAAGAAATTGCAACAATTCAGCGGATTTAAAGAACCAAGCTGACCAATTAAGGGATAAATTTAAAGCTCGTGGCTACCCTAATCGTACACTTAAAAGGGCATATAAAAGAGCTCTTGAATCAGATCGTAAAGAACTTCTATATATCAATAAAGAACCACAGGAGGACAATCAGATAAGTTGTATAATGACATTTGGGAAGGACTGGAAAGACATCAAAGAAGTACTAGATAAACATTGGTACATCATTAAACATGATCCAATTTTACAATCCAGCCTCCCTGAAAAAGCGTCTATTACATATCGAAAAAATAAGAGCATAAAAGACGAACTTGTAAGAAGTTTTTATAAATCATCTAATAATAAAAAAACATCATGGCTTTCCCCAACAAAGGGGTTATTTAGATGTGGGAGATGTAAAGCGTGCAAATTCATAAAGCCAAGTAAAGATTTTGTAGATCCAAATACACAAATCAATTTTCCAATGAAGAACTTTATTAACTGTAGCTCCACCCATGTGATTTATACAATGGTATGTCCATGCCCTAAACTATATGTGGGAAAAACAACACGTCAATTGTGAAGACGTATTCTTGAGCACGCATATTCAATCACTAAGGAGTTAGATACTCCGGTATCTCGCCATATAAAGTTATTCCATGGTAATAATCCTTGCTCTGTGAGATTTTCAGTAATAGATCATATACATCAGGGACCCAGAGGAGGTGACCTGGATAAAGAACTACTGAAATTGGAAAGCAAATGGATATTTGAACTGGATACACAAAGTCCTCGAGGACTCAGCTTTTTTGTAACAGAAAAGATCTCATTACACATTTTTTCTTATAGTCCACATCATTTATTGGTTTTATAAGACCTCTTCAGGACGAGAACCCCACACCCCTTTTCTTTTTTCTCTAACACTTTCTACACTCCCCCTTCATCATCACATCTCACATTAAGTTTACAATCGAGTTTAGTCACATCTCACATCATTCACGTTTATTTACCCGTTCGTTCCTCAAGCAATTTAATATGCCTTATTAGTATCACATGAACACATTCACTTATACACAGTATATTCATAATCTCTCCTTTTTTACAGAGATTATTTACTTAATTACCATAGCCTTCTCTAGTCATTTACTTTAGCACTCCATACATTTCATGTGCACTTCACAATTATAATCATATTTATATTTATATATGGGGGTTATATGGTTTTTACCTATTATTATTACGTGGATAGATACATGTACCTCGTTTGTATATACAATTAATTATACTATGCTCCATATATATATCTTTTTGATATATATATATTTTTTCCCCCCTTTGTGTAGTAGAAATACTCATAGCCAGTATTAATTTACTAGGTTTGTTTTTTCTTCCTTAAAAATGTGTATATTGCAATTAGGCATTCAGCAGCGTTATTACCCAGAGATGCAATGCGTGAGACGACGCTGTGACGTCATCAAGCTATTACACAACAGCCTTGGATGGCAAAACGCAGGTGGTTGGCAAAACGTGGATAGCGTGGTGACGTAGCAACGTGTGACGTCACCACGCTATCCAATAGACCAATGAGGTGGCTGCAAAAACGGCAATCAGTGGATGGAAGGGTGCTATAGAAGCACCACAGAAGTGAAGTGAATTAACCCATGATTAAGCCCTAGAAGGGGCGAAATGAGCCGTCGGGACTTCTTTTCAACACATTAAGATAAGTGCAGTTGCTCTGGTTTGGTTTATTGAACAGAGAAGTGTCAGAATAATTACCTTTTCAGTGCAATATTTCTCTAGTGTGTACCTATGTATTTTAGGGATTAACACCATTTTTTGAATTGCATATTATGCTTTAATGAATATGTGGTGAATTTATATGGGAAACACTGGCAATGTTTTTCCATTTACCCTCAATATTATTATACATATTATTACAAATATTCTCACACTTTCTCCTTGATAGTTATATTGACCTATAACATCTTACTTTGTTATTGGATCTGCTTTATACTACATTTTTCCTTTTTTTGTTCCCAACCAATGGGTAATTGCACTTATCCCTTTTTTGTGTTTTTCAGTTGTTTTAGACAACTACTGGTTTTAGCTAAGTTATAGCTCCCCAAGGATTAAGCAATTCTAATTGCCATATGAGGGAAGCTATCATCACACCCAATAGGATACTGTTTGAATTTGATTACATACAACAGTATTAAGACAGTTAAGCACTCATATGGGCGGTTTTAGGTCTCTCGCATCTATATTCATATATTTAGAGTGTCACTAGTACATTTATTCCGTCCAGTGTATTTTATGCTTTTGAGATTACTATTGGTACCAACAATAGCTTCAACCATATCCACTCCAGCCATTTGTATGATTCCTGTTTCTTCATACTATTTAATCAGGAGAAGCGTACAAAAGAATTTCCAAGGCATTAGATATACCATGGAACACAGTGAAGACAGTCATCATCAAGGGGAGAA